>JXSR01S021527.1:2953-22325 GCA_000969725.1 Ophiothrix spiculata | reverse complement strand
GCATGATAACAAAAACTTGACTAGTTTGAGTACAGGTCTAAAGAAGCATTATGGCAGTCACACAGTAGCAGAGTAAATGTTATGTGAAGCAAAGGTCTAGTTCAATACTCCTCATCCGTGTTTATGCATACATTATCTGATAATGACAGGAGACAAGATTCAGATTTGTTGACTTTTGAAAGATCATTGCTGATCAACTGACACAAATCTAATGGTTGGAATCCATGATTGTCCTTAACACTTAACACACTATGTTGTCACATAACAGATATTCAGAATTTTGTTACAATCCTTGTTCTAAAAATGTACAGTAGAAACTCGTTAACACGAAATCATCGGGTCCAAGAGTTTGCTTTCGTGTTAAGCAAATTTCGAGTAAACCATAACCGATCGCCGCCAATAAAAATGCATTACATATACTGGTACTGATACTGCACTGGCTTATGGCATACGGCATCTGTAAGCTTACTTAAAAGCCTTCACGTCAGAAAAATCTCAAGGACAGACATGAATCAATGAAATATTGTATTAAAAGACTAATCGCTTACTTTAAACATTAAATTTTGGCGCATTTAACTTCAAAATTACTAACTTAAATCAAGCCTGTCAAGCGGCACGAAACATCAAGGTTGGCCATATTGGACTCTAGCCACCGTGTTTTTGCAATGTTTTTAAATCTTGAATGCATAAGATAACGGCGATTTTACTTTTTGTGCAGAGTTTTGGTGTTATCTTTGGAGAACGCAATATAAAATGTACAGCAGGGTTGGTCACTTGCTTTCGGCTTTAGCAGATTTCGTACTATTTCTTTCGTGTTAAACATGAAAAATACATGATAAAACAATAGGGAAAAGTTGGGGTTTAAGTTCCTTTCGAGTTATGCGGTTTTACAGGTTATGCGTTTTCGTTTAACCGAGTTTCCACTGTACTAACTAAGAATCCCACATCCTCACAACCAAATTTCTAAAGGTTAACAAATAATTCAAACAAAAGATCAATATATTTAGACATCGCTAATGATACACTGACAAAAGAGACACAAGAAAGAAATGTGTTTTGACTTTGCTAATTACTTAAGTAATGACACGCTGACAAAACCCAAACTGATCATCAGCATCGGATTCATTTCCTAGCCCCATATGTCAGTTTACTATGCCATAAGGTAAACAAGGAATTATTGGCAGACAAATCTTGTTTCCATATTTTTGTAAATCACTAATTAAGATCATGATATTGCATATTTTATCCGGTATTACATTAAATCAGGTACAGGTATATATTTTAGTGGTAATAGCATTAATATATAGATTTAATTTATCTAAAGAAAGAATATTAAATAAAGCAAGTTGAAAAAATGATATGTTAGGGCAAACGTTCATTTTTTTTTGAAATATCATGTGCCATCTAATATAACAATGTGTTGTTTAGTTGTTCATCAAATCTGCACAATCTATTCAATTTTCCCTTTTGTTAACAACTGTTTTGTGCCAGGAGAGACATAGATCCAAATAATAAATCCTAGGAAGAACCAAGATTTGTCCTGTACTATTTTACAGGTTTATAGCTTTAGAATCATATGAATCATGAATGCAAGATAACAAAAACTTGACTAGTTTATGTACAGGTCTAAAGAAGCATTATGGCAGTCACACAGTAGCAGAGTAAATGTTATGTGAAGCGAAGGTCTAGTCCAATGCTCCTCATCCGTGTTTATGCATACTTTATCCAATAATTGCAGGAGACTAGATTCAGATTTGTTGACATTTGAAAGGTCATTGCCTATCAAGTGACACAAATCTAATGGTTGGAATCCATGATTGTCTTTAAAGGCAGGTATTCCGATCTGGTGAAAAATTTAACATACTAATTTTCCATATTTGATTGAAGGGTCATCACCTATATAAAGCATTCGTAAAGTTTCATTCTCATATCTTGAGCCAAATTCATACACTATGCGTGTGCTCTGCGTGTCACCTAGCCAATCAGAATGCAAGAATATAAAGAACGCGGAGTGCACTGGATCTTTACAATGCACTGCGCTTGTTGAGTTCCGGTTTGCGTGGTGGGCGTTCAGTGCGTATGAATGTTTCATTGTTTTTGTCGGGTGATTATTTATTTAAATTAATCAATGTTCCAGGCAAATATTAATTCAGCACTTTTTTGACCACATCTCTTCAACGAAACATAATACAGGTGTGAAAATTTACAGGGGTTATGAGGAAAATATGCGCTTTCATGTGGTTTCAAAATCTCCAATTTGATTTGTGAGTGAAAGTGATCTGAACACACACCTTAACACTAAACACACTATGTTGTCGCATAACAGATATTCAGAATTTTGTTACAATCCTTGTTCTAAAAATGTACTAACTAAGAATCCCACATCTTTACATCCGAATTTCTAAAAGTTAACAAATAATACAAACAAAAGATCAATGTATTTAGACATCGCTAATGATACACTGACAACAGAAAACCACAAGAAACAAGTGTGTTTTGACTTTGCTAATTACTTAAGTAATGACACGCTGACAAAACCCAAATGATGCATCATCAACATCAGATTCATTTCCTACGCTCATATCTCAGACTACTCTGCCACAAGGTAAAACAAGATATTGTCACTTAACTTCTTTGCTCAGCTTGTCTACATGATTAATTTACTAATTATAACACCATGCAAGGATCACTCTTATGTATATAAAAGGTTCCAAACGCAACCACTTGTTTTTATATTTCGATTCAAAATATATATTAGACGGCTTTGATAGTAATACAACATTTGACTTTTTTTACCGTTAGCGCTATAAATCACTGTATTTCTAATAAACAACCATAACATAAAATATAATTTCAAACTAGTCATCAGCACTCCCTAATTGGACAAAAATGAGAAGGATTGCATGATAACAGAAAAAATGCAACCCGTAACTATGGTCTTTGAGAGGAGAAATCAACAAGCTCTTCTAATCAGAATAGTCTCAATCTTGTTGAAGAAGGCGAAGGATCTAATCTAAAAATTCCGGAGAATGTTATGAACAATATTCAAAACTTTCACCATCATCTCTAACACTTTTTAAAACAATAATTACAACAAACAATGGCATTCTAAAGACATTTCTTTGCACCTGAATTGTGTGTCTCTCATACAGTTCATAAATGTCTCGCATATCCCCCTATTTGTTTCTGATTATGTTACATTGTAACCTGCAGCAAACTTCATGATTACACTTTCAATTTGTATCTCTAGAAACATTTTCATGCTGTGTATGTTATATGTGATGCATATATATGAGCAAATAAGACATAACCCCGGTAGCTGTTATACAATATAGCTTTATCAGTATTCAATGGATGTAACTAAACACACTTTTCCAGACATCAGGGTGTTTGGAATTTGTCAATTTGATTGGGGACTTTCAATTACTATGCAATATTTTGTAACTAATAATAAAAGTATTCATTCTCTCTCAACCATGTCTGATGCAAGTTGTACATTTGAGAATTAATTTAGCACTTTTGAGAATTTTGGTTAGCAAGTATCAAATTCAATCTGTCAACTTGGGAATGGACTGGAGGTGTTTAATATTAGAAAAGAATTTAGATTGCTGAAAATAATGGATGAATGGTACATAAGCAGTGGGATGTTTATTGTGCCTGTTTTGTAGAACTCTACATATGTAGTGTGCTGTGAAAAACACGCTTCGAAAATTTCATTCTTTTCACAAAAATGCAACTACCACACTCCTGCTCACGTAATCTATCAAATATTAAGACATTTTCATCTGACCAATGATCAATATTCATAGTCATAGGTTGCTACCATTAAATCCCCATATCAATATTGAGAAGAAAAAGTTGATACATTTTCTGGATCAAATTTCGGCGCTATTATAGCTTGGAATACACAGCTGCCACACCTCTAATATACTTTGTGGTTTAAGTTTTCAACAAATTTATTAAACATAGGAGATCAAACACATGTTTTCGTGTAATTCCTCCATATTTGCAATATAGACTTTAACGTTATTTACTTTTTATTTGGAAAGGTTAGAGCCAACTTTTACTAGTAAAACTACAAAGGACAACACAATTCTGTAAGGCACTTCATTAGTATTCTCTGATCAAACACACTTATGATTTGAGTTTCACTATCTCTTACTATCATTTTCTCAAATAATGTATAAAACAAAACATGTAAATATAAACTCAAGCAACATTACAAATTTTATATAAACTCTCTTTTCACAGCTACAAAGGCCTCACATATCCCCCTATTTGTTTCTGATTATGTTACATCATAACCTGCAGCAAACTTCATGATTACACTTTAAATTTGTATCTCTAGAAACATTTTCATGTTGTGTATGTTACATGTGATGCATATATATATGAGCAAATAAGACATAACCCCGGTAGCAGTTATACAATATAGCTTAATCAGTATTCAATGGATGTAACTAAACACACTTTTCCAGACAACATGGTGTTTGGAATTTGTCAATTTGATTGGGGACTTTCAATTACTATGCAATATTTTGTAACTAATAATAAAAGTACTCTTTGTCTTTCAACCATGTCTGATGCAAGTTGTACATTTGAGAATTAATTAGGCACTTTTGAGAATTTTGGTTAGCATATAGCAAGAAACAAATTCAATCGGTCAACTTGGGTATGGAGTGGAGGTGTTTAATGTTGGAAAAGAAATTGGATCGCTGAAAATAATGGATGAAAGGTACTTGAACAGTTTGATGTTTATTGTGTCTGTTTAGTAGAACTCTACAAATGAATTGTGCTGTGAAAAACACGCTTTTGAAATTTCATTCTTTCTTACATCAGTGACACAAAAAACTACCACACTCCTGCTCACATAATCTATCAAAAATGAAGACATTTTCACTCTGACCTGCCACAATCAATAATCATAGCCATAGGTTGTTACCATTAAATCCCCATCAATATTGAGGAGATCAAGTTCACACATTTTGAGGAGATCAAGTTGACACAGTTTCTGCTTTAAATTTCTACTGCTATTATAGCATGGAATATCCAGCGGCCACACCTCTTATATGATTTGTGTTTACAGTTTTCAACAAATTTATTATACATAGATCAAATACATGCTTGATGTGTAATTCCTGCATATTTATAATATAAATCTTAACAAAATTTTACTTTTATTTGGAAATGTTAGAACCTACTTTTTCTGATGAAGCTATAACGACAACAAAATTCTGTGAGGCACTTCATTAGTATTCTATAATCAAATACATTTATGATTTCATTATCTCTTACTATTATTTTCAGAAATGATGTATAACAAAACATGTAACAAAACTCAAGCAACATTTGTAATTTATATAAACTCTCTTTTCACAGATAAGAAGGCCTCACATATCCCCCTATTTGTTTCTGATTATATTACATCATAACCTGCAGTAAACTTCATGATTACACTTTCAATTTGTATCTCTAGAAACATTTTCATGTTGTGTATGTTACATGTGATGCATATATATATGAGCAAATAAGACATAACCCCGGTAGCTGTTATACAATATAGCTTAATCAGTATTCAATGGATGGAACTAAACACACTTTTCCAGACATCAGGGTGTTTGGAATTTGTCAATTTGATTGGGGACTTTCAATTACTATGCAATATTTTCCACCTGATAGCAACTGTATTCATTCTCTCTCAAACCATGTTTGATACATGTTGTACATATGAGAATTAATTTTGCACCTTCAAAGATTTTTGGTTGGCATGTAACAAATTCAATCATCATTGGAGATGGAGCGGTGTTCAGAGTTTGAAAAAAAAATGGATTGCTGCAAAAAAATAGCCGAGTGATTCATGAGCAATTTTCTAATCTGGTGTCATGTTCTATAGAATTTTGGCAAATATGGTGAACTGTCATTAGTAAAAAAACATACTTGAAATTATATTTTTCTTCCATCTGTGTTACAGTCTTGTCGTCATTATTGATATTGAAAGCCATTATAAAAAGAACTCTTAGAACAACAATTTAATGCCCTCTTTACAACTTTTCAAATCAAACTGACGAGACACCAGAAATACAAATGTTGTCGTATTTTTTCAATATTCATTACACTCTCTGCATTCTACTGAAAATAAAAACATGACACACTAACACAATATAAGCTCACACTTTGGAACCATAGCTCACAAAAAATGCAACTACCACACTCCAGCTCACACCATCTATCAAAAATGAAGCCATTTTCATCCTGACCTGCCATGATCAATATTCATAGCCATATGTTGCTACCATTAAATCCCCATCAATATTGAGGAGATCAAGTCGACACAATTTTCTCGACCAAACTTGTCACCATTATAGCTTGCTATATCCAGGTGCCATACATCCCTGTTAATGTTTTTCAACAAATGTATTATACATAGGAGATCAAACACATTCTTGATGTGTAAATCCCACCATACTTTGCTATAAAACTCCTGCATTTACTTTCTATTTTGAAAGGTTGGAGGCAATATCCATGACAAAACCACATGCCCTCTCTGATCAAATATATTTGAGTTTCTGCAACAAAAACATGTATTTACACTCCCGCTCTAAAGTATTTCCACACAATAAAAAACATTCAAAAACCTTGTTTTTTATATTAAACGACCTAGAATCATCAAAGATTCATACTAGTATAGGTAAATTATCTATTCAATATAAATAAATCAATGTTTCTTTTAAAACTTGGATCTTCCATTGCTATAAAAATGGCTGATTTCATGGACCATATACTATATAAATATACGACAAGTACACATCTCATTACTATGTAACTAATAAATTTTTTATAACCTCATTATTACCTTGTAACAGGATAGAATATTTTCAGGTTGTAAGTTTGAAAACAAATGCACAGAAATGTATATAAACTCAATTCTTTTATGTTCAGATGAAAGTAGTAATATGCATCACATGCCATATTTTCAAATGCAATGAATGCAATTCCAGAATAGTTACTTTGATAACTATACAATACAGACTCTCTTATAAAATGATGAAAATCGGATAAACACCTTTTGAGATATGACTGAATAAAGGTTTTGTGTGGAAATACTTTAGAGCGGCAGTGTATCTTGCATCAATTTTGGAATACTTGTTTATAAAGCACAAAGTAACATGGCTTTTGGGACTCATCTCATTGCATATTTATTATTATAAAATTCCTCTCTGAATAACATAGCTCATTGCATCAACACCATGTCTTCACTGATCAAAAACAATTGCATAGAGGATACTAAAAAACATATCTCTTGCTTTTCTGAAGAAAAAAAACAACTTGCTAGTGGCACCAACATTAAACACCTGTGTGTGGTAGCCAACAACTGTAGGTGTTTGCATAGTACGTAGCTGAAGCAGAAACTATAGCGGTAGATATACTTCGTCATTTTTGTACTCATTTTCTTTCAGAATTTTTCTCATGGTGATTGGTTTTTAAGAATGGAGTAAATTGTTAATTCTGAATGAGAATGTTCATTCTAAATGTTTACATTATGGAGAATGTAATAAATGGAGACCAATTTTCACCCCATTGCACATTTTCAAGTGCTTACTGATGGGTAGTACAATGTTTGATATTGATTCTACGGCCTAAATCTATTCATGTTAAGATAATCTCTTCTTGCAATGATGGTTATGATTCACACAATGGTGAAATTGTACATGGGAAAATGTTCATTTAGAATGAAAGTTTACACCATTCTTAAAAACCATTCACCATGAGAAAAATTATAAATGAAAATGTCTACCAACTACAAAAATGACGAAGTTTATCTAGCGCTTATAGCATTAAAAGTAACATATACTGATCATAGCATGATTTACCATTTCAGTCATTCGTATGGAAAGCAGCAAACAAAAATTAATCTTGTATCATACAAAACGTGCATGGAATCTCACCATATCGTCTAGAGTAATGGTTTATATATCAAATGGTTTTTTTTTTTCATTCCATTACCACCCATCCCAATAATGTAAACATGATCTTAGCTTGATGCACCATTTTATCCTAACTTACATCATCACCACACTCGTCTATCTTAGGCCAAAAAAAATAAATTGTTTGGTTGTCCTCCACAACATTTTTTGAGCAAGTGAGGGCAGGCAATTTTTTTTAACGATTTTTTTTTTCAAATGTAAGTCAAAGTTACACCAAATTATGGCCTCTATAAAGATACAAATAAGTCTACTGTACCGAAAAATCTCTTTATATAAGTTTATAAACAGTATTAACATGGAAACAAAATGAAAACAACAACTTTAAAAATTACTTTCAAAAAATATACTATTGTACAGTAAAAACTTTTTTTCCAATTTCGAAAAATAGGGGCGGGCGGTCGGACAACCAAACAACTTTTTTTTTTGGCCTTATCTTGGATTTGCAAACATCATGTAAATAAACAAACAATCCTACACTACAATTTATTTTGTCATGAGTTCTGGCAAACAAGTTACCCTTGCAAGAACCCCATTCTCAAGATTCCCTTCCTTTCACTACTTTCTATGCATGGAATAGATTGCTAGGTTCACTTCAATATTCTCACACAACTATTTACTCAGCAAATGTACTAAACACACACAAATAAGGATGAGTCAGTTCACTGTTTAATGAATATGATCAGTGGTAGCACCAAGGGAGGGGGTGGGTGGGCATGAGGGCATTTTACCCAGTCACAAGCCCTGCCCTCCCCCATTGCTCCCCCAGTTTCAGTCAATAACACAAATTTCACATTCAATTTCTCCTTGTTTTTGATCATTCTAATGTAAAATGTAAAAACTTTTTGTGCGCCTCACACAAATTTAGAGATACCGATATCAGTTTTTTGTCAAAATTACCAAGTTTAGCTAAAATGCATCTTCTTGTAAATTAATCATCATGGAATGACGCCTATCATTTTTTTCTAAAATTTGAATATACCCAACTTTATTGTGCATTTTCAACAATCATATAAATAGAACCTCTCCTTGTATATTTTCTTATCTAAATTAAAATCAACACCAGTAACTTTACAGCTTGAGCGTTGCTGAGCAGTTATGGCCCAGGACTTATAATAAAAGGATTCTAGGTTCAAACCCCAGTCAGACTTTGTCTCTTTGTTTCCTTGGGAAAGAAACTTTATCTAATTGCTCAATGGTTAGGAAGTTACATAAAGCAGTTGGTCCCCTGTGCAAATACTCCTTCTTCGGACATTATATAAACTAGCCCTGTTCAAATCCTTAATTTACGAATTGTTAACAAATTATTTTCTCAGCTTTTGTAAAATTAGCACATGTGTAAATTTGTAATTCCATTTCATTGCATCCACTAGTCCATGTACGTTTATTGTTTTATATTTACAAAACATTTTTGAAGGGGAATTTACGATTTTGTAAAGCAATGGATTTGAAGTATGGATTTGAACAAGCCTATTGTTAACCTGTGAGTTATGTCTTGAATGATCAAATTTTACTTCCTGTTTCAAAGTTTCCATGTCAATTGCTATTCTAACACCATTGTGCAACAAAACAAAAATTGATTATGGCTAAACAATATCAAAATGCTAAAGACTGAAAAAAAACCACAACTAAACATTGCTATTCATCAAGCATATTAAATGTGTACCAACTAGAAAGCAACTATATCGCATACAAACCTGCTGGGACTTCTTTAACACATTATCAGTCAGAAACATGAAAAACACATCCTGACTTGTCAAGATTAATATTTATAGCCGTAAATTATTTATTCAAGTCACATAAACAGTACAGCACACAAACCTTGATGATATTAAAATAATTGTACACTTTCAATCTTGAAGTCTTTCTTTTGAATCATACTTTACTAGTATTTCTAGGGATATTTTTTTTTCCATCGTACAATAAGGTATTACTATCCATTTCAAAAGACACTAATATTTCTTAAATCAAAATTGATTTCTTTAATTTTATCAAATTTCATTTAAAAAAAATAAAAGTTGCTTTTTTTATATACCCGACTGGCAGCAATCAGAGTTATTGTCAATTTAAATTTTCAGACTTATATCTACCATCGTAACAAATCGCCATGTGAGTGCAAGAAAGTTGTATCTGCAATAGCTGCCATTTGTCGTTAATTTGGATTGCACACTGTATAATATCTAGTATTGTGTCAGTGGCCCTTGAAATGGTTCTTCAGGTTCTGCAGGTGAGGGTGTCACCTGAAGAACCATTTCATGAGCCACTGACATATGAAAGGGAAATTTGAGGGATTTTTCACATTCTAGTGACTAGGTATTAAATAAATATGACTTAAGGCAGCCATTGCAGATACGACTTTCTTGCACTCGCATTACGAAATATGCAATCACTGACAAAGATTCCTGCTGACTGTACACACATCTATTGATTGCAATCAAGCTAGGCCAAGGCATCTCTTTGACTCTCATCAATTATACTTCAATACTAAATAGGCGGGAATTATGAGGCTTTTCTTCATCCCCAAGTAAACATAATCTCACTTACACGCACGCCGTAGATACTGACGCACGAGTCGCATGTACAATGCGCACTGCATCTCCTGCAGTTGTGCTTTGTTCAGATTCGCACACGCTTATCTGTATCAATTCACGATGTGAAGAGGCCCGCCTATTTGGTGTTGATCAAAGTATAGTGTTGTTGTTTGTGTCAACGAGGTTAATAGGGTACATGACACTAAAACGTGTACAAACAATCATCTGTCAAGAACTCAATCGCAACCTGCCTTTTCGCTCCTCATCCTTTGATCACGGTGATTGCTGTTTTCTTACGTTTATCAACTAAGGTCAGGTTTAGTTACACAACGCTTTTATGCATTACTTTCCACAATACATTCTTTTCTAATTCACTGAAACCATGAGAATTGGATAAAAAAATCTCACTTTACATTTTAAATTACTGCGATCCAAAATAATATGTACTTCTGACAGTGTAATTTCAAGGGTGCTTTCAATTTCAAACTTTTTTATTCATGGAACACAGGATTCTAATTATAAATGAATATCATACAGATATATTCAAAGCACAATGTTAATTTATCAAATAATGTCTGGTAACACATACGTGGGATAAAAAAGTTGTATTACATTACCATCATCCAACGGGGCAAAAACAAGTATGTACAAGACAATAATAAAAGAACATAAAGACTTGAAGTTTCCAATAGATATACTACATGTATCCTTTAACATAAATAAACATAAAACAAGAACCTAGGAGAGTGTTAGAGCAAAAGACAAAAAAGTCCCAATTTCAATTATTTTAGCATATCTTTTGAATCACTTTTGATCCATCTGGTGTTTGTTTCTCTGCTGGTCAGTTGGTAATGTTTTTAAAACATCATCATCTCTTTCACAACCATAAAGAATGCTGGTACACTAATTAAAGTTCACCATAACAAAACCAAGGAGTAAACACTTACTATTGACAGTTTCGATTGTCATGGGTGACACTCATCTTCAGAATGATGGTATATCCTTCTTCTGGGTAGTACAAGACTTGCCAACAGAGGGCTCACTCCTATCCAAAAGAGGATCAAATACGTGATTGATAAAATAGCTCCCCTCGTCTCTGTTTATGACATGGGGTCCCCTTTTCCTGATCCAGATGGCTTCCCGAATCTTTCTAATGTCCGTATTGGTTTCTTTGCCAAGAACTTTAATATAGTCCCAGTCAATTTGACCAATCACGTATTTGATCCTCTTTTGGATAGGAGTGAGCCCTCTGTTGGCAAGTCTCGTACTATCCAAAAGAAGGATATACCATCATTCTGAAGATGAGAGTCGCCCATGACACTTGAAACCGTCAATAGTAAGTGTTTACACCTTGGTTTTGTTATGATGAACTTTAATTAATGTTTTATATCAAACCTGATGAACCTATTCAAGGAAATGCTGGTACACATTTGACACTAGTCAAAAGGAGCATGTAAGAACACTTTATCATTTGCTATTTGATGAATTTTGAAAACAAAACCTAAAAAACAAATACACACACTTATCACACAACCACACATTCCATCTCATCCACAGGCCTCCAAACTTACCTATCATCATGTATACGCGTTAGTAACGGTTCCAGCCAGCCCGTAGTACATTCTATATGCGCATCCAGGAATGTCAACACATCGCCTTTGGCCACTGAAGCACCGCGTAGTCTAGCTCGTATAAGGCCACTCCTCTTTCCCATACGCTCCACGTGGACAGGTATAGGTAGTTGCTTTATGTAATCTTCTAATTGTTTACCTAGAAAATCTGTTGGAAATTAATACAAAATGGGTAACAATAAGTTTATACAAATTTAATACAGAAAAGGTGTGTGGGTGAGGTGAGTAATATTTTTGAAATCATTACTACTGTTATGAATAAGACAACAGTGTGTTGTCGAAACCTCTACGTAAGTGCACAATTTTTTGGATCAGTCTTAAGAACCATAACAAGACATTACTGTTATTTTTCTTTAATGGCTCATTCCAGTGAAAACTAAACCTTTTTTGATTTCAAGCAAAAAATCAGCTTTTTTATTCGACCATATGAGCAGTTTTTTCAGTCATACGTTTGTTACTAGGTACGTGAGAAGTATCTCCCAAACAGAAATTGTGAAGTTTTTCAATCCGTGCATGAATGAGCACAACTTTTACAAAAATGTCACAAACGTTACCAAAAAGTTACACCAAAATGTCACAAACTTTACCAAACAAAACAATGCATTAAAAGAAAGCCTGACGATAGAATTTCCTAAAACTTCATGAAATTATTTGCAAATATGTCACCCATCTGTAGAAAGCGCAATACAAAATTCGCTAACATGTCAGAGAAATTTAACTTTTAAGTCATTTAGAGCAAAAATCCATATCTGTGCGAGGTCACAAACGTTACCGAACGTTACATGGACTTTATTCAGGATTTTAGTGATTTATTTTATTTTCAAACACCTACATATATTGGTCCCAACAGTGGGCACTATTATCAAAAATAAACTTGTGGTTAGAATGTCTATGCTAGGAGCTATTTAAAAGTGAAATTTTCCGCTTTTTTGGTCACAAGCGTTACTTTGGAATCACCCTAATACAAAACAATCAAATTCTAATGGTCTTTCAGGTAACTACAATCAAGAAAAGGTGTAGTCCGATCCTAGGAAAAGGTGTAGTCCGATTCTGGGTTACTATCCACAATATCCACTATCACATACCACTTTACTAGAAAGCCCGAGTTCTACATAGCAGACTGATTGCCCCTCCCGAAAAAAAAGTTTTTCGGGGTAGGTAGTAAAGTGACTTTCTAGATCACTGGACTTTGTAGTTATATCCCTCATGTTGGTTTGTGTCACCCGAAAAAATAAGGGTTCTATTAATCGAACTAGAAAAGGTGTTGGCACTCCCAAAATATACACTGTTTATCCAAATACAAGTATACAAGTGACATAATTTTATCAAATGTGACCGTCCATCCCAAACCAGCCATAAATGCCACCTCTTGTCATTTTAACTTTTTTCATTATTGGCAAAGACCATGCTTTAAGGATTAAATAACGAACTTCTCACGATTTCCAGAAGTCAAGTTATGGTCCGTCAAAGGTTGTCAGGGAATAAAACCTATAACTGAGATAAACCTGTTCAAAGATCAGTAAGCCCTCTATTTTCTGTTGATTGTCTTCAAAATATGCATATTTATTTCACATTTCCTATCATTTTCTAAAAATGGTATTTTGTAGTGAGCACAAGGATTGTGAATCCATCAAAAAATCAATTTCTGCAAATTAAGACCTTGACATGTTAGTCCATGGGCTACGATGACCCCCCATGCATCCCCCCCAAGAACCTCCACGAGTAGTATCATTTTGTTCGGGGGACAATTCTGAATGATATTTCGCATGTTACCAAAATCTCAATATGAATGCATTCAAGATGGCCGCCATTTTTCAAAATGGCCGCCAATTTAACTTATTTTGGCTTATATCTTGGTTTATGAACAACATAGAGCCATAATTTTGGTGTCTACACCCATGTTTTCATACTCAAGGAATCTAATAAGCATATATCTTTTATCATAGTAAGTGGCGGCCATCTTGGAATTCAAAATGGCCGCCAAAATGGCATATTTTAACAAAAATTGACAAAAACACCCTTTGAAATGTCAATTGACATAAATAATCAACAGAAAATTACATTTAGGACTACAACAAGATAATTTGTGATCTAATTGTTATGTTAACGTGCTTAAAATTCCAAATGGCGCCCGTATCAAAAACAAAAATGGTCGCCAAAGTCTGTTTTAATGTGCAAAAATGGGTTAAAAGGACTTTAAAACAGCA
The DNA here is from genome assembly GCA_000969725.1 of Ophiothrix spiculata. NCBI lineage: Eukaryota > Metazoa > Echinodermata > Ophiuroidea > Amphilepidida > Ophiotrichidae > Ophiothrix > Ophiothrix spiculata. The sequence goes on along the minus strand of JXSR01S021527.1, from coordinate 7,974 downwards.
TAAAGCACACTATATGTTCAAAATAATTGATGGAAAGTGGTTTTGAGAGTTACAACAGATACTTTTTCCCCAAACTAGACCTTTAACATATTCAAAATCCAAAATTGCGCCCGTAATTGGGTCTAAAATGGCCGCCAAAATACATTTTAATGCGCAAAAAATTGTTAAAAGGACTTAACAAACTGCAAAAAGCACACTCTATGTTCAAAATAATTGATGGAAAGTGGTTTTGAGAGTTACAACAGATATATTTTCCCCAAATTAGACCGTTAACTTATTCAAAATCCAAATGGCGCCCGTAATAGGGTCCAAAATGGCCGCCAAAATACATTTTACTACACAAAAATGGGTCAAAGCATTATGTAAACAGCATTAAACACACTGTAAGTACAAAATATTTAGTAGAAAAAGACTTTGGGAGTCACAACAGATATATTTATCCCCGAATTAGACTGTTAACAAGCGTAAAATTCCAAATGGCACCTGTACTGAGATCCAAAATGGCCGCCAAAATATATTTTAATGCCCTAAAATGGGTTAAATGACTTTAAAACAGCATCAAACGAACTATATTTTACAAGATATTTGATGGATAATGATTTTTAAAAGTTACAACAGATATAATTGCCCCAAAATTGGGTTGTTAACAAGCTTAAACTTCCAAGTTTTTCCTGTAATGAGATCCAATATGGCCGTCAAAATGCATTAAAAGCGCAAAAAATTAGTTTCACGATTTAAAACAGATTCAAACACATTATGTTTTTTAGATATTTGATGGGAAATTGTTTTGAGAGCTACAACAGACATATTTGTCCCCAAATTAGGCTGTTAACAAGCTTAAAATTTCAAATGGTGCTAGTACTGAGATCCAAAATGGCCGCCAAAATGCGTTTTAATGCATCTAAAAATGGGTTAAACATCTTTTGAACAGCATCAAACACACTATTTTTTCAAGATATTTGAAGGAAAATGGTTTTCAGAGTTACAACAGATATATCTGTTCCCAAATTAGGCTGTTAACAAGCTTACAATTCAAAATGGGGCCTATACTGAGATCCAAAATGGCCACCAAAATACATTTTAAAATGCTAAAAATGGGTTGAAGGATTTCAAAACAGCAATTACCACACTATATTTTCCAGATATCTGATGGAAATTGGTTTTGAGAGTTACAACAGATGTATTTGTCCCCAAATTAGGTTGTTAACATGTCCAGAATCCCAAATATAGAGTGTTTGATGCTGTCTTTTAGTCGTTTAACCCATTTTTGGTGGCCATATTGGATATAATTATTGACAAAATTTGGAAGTTAAAGCTTGTCAATAGCCTAATTTTGAGACAACTATATCTGTTGTAACTTTCAAAACCATTTTCCATCAAATATCTTGAAAAATATATTTCGATTGATGCTGTTTTAAAGTCATTTAACCCTTTTTTAACGCATTAAAACATATTTTGGCGGCTTAAATTATGCTTTGACCCATGTGTGCGCATTAAAATGTATTTTGGCGGCCATTTTGGACCCCATTATTGGCTCCATTTTGGATTTTGAATATGTAAACAGTCCAATGTGGGGACAAATATATCGGTTGTAACTCTCAAAACCACTTCCAATCAATTATTTTGCAAATACAGTTTGTTTTTTTGGTGTTTTAAAGTCCTTTTAACCCACTTTTGCACATTAAAACATACTTTGGCGGCCATTTTAGTTTTTGGTATGGGCGCCATTTTTAATTTTAAACACGTTAACATAATAATTAGAGGACAAATGATCTTGTTGCAGCCCTAAATGTAATTTTCTGTTGATTATTTATGTTAATTGACATTTCAAAGGGTATTTTTGTCATTTTTCGTTAAAATATGCCATTTTGGCGGCCATTTTGAATTCCAAGATGGCCGCCACTTACTATGGATATAATTATATGCTTATTAGATTCCTTGAGTATGAAAACATGGGTGTAGACACCAAAATTATGGCTCTATGTTGTTCAGAAACCAAGATATAAGCCAAAATAAGTTAAATTGGCAGCCATTTTGAAAAATGGCGGCCATCTTGAATGCATTCATATTGAGATTTTGGTAACATGCGAAATATCATTCAGAATGGTCCCCCGAACAAAATGATACCACTCGTGGAGGTTCTTGGGGGGATGCATGGGGGGTCATCGTAGCCCATGGACTATGTATTTTCACCTGTAGCGCAAAATGAAGTTTTTGGCATTTACGGCTCAAACTGGTTGGACAGCCACAAATATTGAAACAAGATTGTAAAGGAAGTTAGTTCTTTTTTCAACACAATCAACTTGATTCCAACGACCTTTTCCACACATCCCCAGTTGTAGAAATCCAAAGTGTTACAGTTGCAGTTGCTATCACAAAATAACAGACCTAGCAAAAGTATTACAAACAAAACTTAATTTTCAGTACACCTACGCAATAACAAAATATTACTTCGCAAAAAAGCCAATTTATATGTCAATACAATTATTGCTTGCCATTCAAATTATGTTATGTTAAAGTATTTTTCATTCACAAGCAATCTCATTTATATAAAGGAATTTTGATTGCAAGAAACAAATAGTCGCTAACCGTGTGAATCGTCTCAATGACAGAAATCGACACCAATGTGTTCTCATAGTGGCTATAAGGTTATCACTTAAACTGGACAAGAGATCCTATGTGCAGGATATGGTTACAGACAAACATGATGTAGCACAGCTCTTTGATAAGCGACTGATTAATTGCTACATGTTTTCTACTGTCACTTTGTACCACCTCTTTGTGAATCATCTAAATGCGTATGCCCAAGGGGGGTACTCAAGAAAGTTTTGGTAGGTATGTGAGATCTGCGATATCCAACATAGGGTCTTGCGGAACAGATTTTTGGTCAAAAATAGGGTATATGGAACTGATTTTTTCCCGAATTTAGGTCTCAGGAACTCCTTTTTTCCCATAAAAATACGACTATTTGAGCTGACAATCGATCAAAATTAGCTTGAAAACATATTAATTAGCTTGAAAACATATTAAAACACACTTTTTAGTCATTTTCTTTGAAAATGGGGTCTTACGAACTGAAGTAATCTTGAAAAGTGCATCTTGGGGAGCGAAAGAGGAGGCTTGAAAAGGGGGTCTTGAGGGCGGCACAAACCTGTACCTTCCATCAATGTAAGTACCCCCGGGGCTTATGCCTCCCATCTCACAAGTGCATACAGATTCCTAATCATATATAAGATCAATTTCACTGTTAAACTTGTGAATTCGGGACTGAATGCAGACTTTCAGACTCGTTTCACATATCTCATATTCTATTTTAATCAAATAAGTGCAAACCAATATTGACAGTGAATGTTTCTCAGTTGAGCAAATGTATTTGGACATTGGGCTCAAGTTTATATAATTTAAAGCCCATTAGGAAAGAAGTAAAAAAATGTGACATTTTTGAAATCTCTGCAAATTGCTCTTTCACATCCCCCATCCCCTTTAGGCCCACAAAACATTGGACCTACGAAAAGTATTACAAGAACAAAATGTGAATTTTCACTCCACATAAGCATTAGCATAACACATATTTTGGAAAAGGAGGAACACATTTATATGCCAACACAATTACTGCTTATTGATTACAAATATTCATATGTTTTAAGAAATTTTCACTACAAATAAGCAACAACATAACAAAAGTTAGAACTCACATTTACATATCAATACCATTATTGCATACATTTTATATTATGTTATGTAAATACATTTTTCACTAATAAAAAAATCTCATCTTTATTAAGGATTTTGATTGCAAGAAGCAAATAGTCGCTAACAGTGTGAATTATCTTAATGACAGAAATCTACACCTATGTTTCTTTGAAGTGGCTATAAGGTTATCACTTAAAGTGGACAAGAGATCCCATGTGCTGGATATGGTTACAGACAAACATGATGTTGCCTTCCTAGCCCAGCTCTTAAGTAATTGATTGACTGATGGTAGAATGGTTTCAACTATCACTTTAAACCACCTCTTTGTGAATCACCTAAATGACTCTCGTCAGTGCACATCCATCTTTATACGGTCAAATTCATTCAAACTTGTCCATTGTGTACCCATTAGGGCGCACTACACTAAATAACTAGCACTTGCAATCCAACATTTCTAAAATTGGCAAAATTGACTACCCTTCTAAAATGAGGACTTCAAAACGTATGGAAGGGCAATAAGTTTGGTCAATATTTTGTTCTAATTATAAAGTTAGGTTTATTTAAAGATGCTCTGATGCCATTTTTGATCTCCAGATTACTTTGGCAAAATTTAAAGGGTTTTCCTTAATTTGCGCTGATTCTGGTAATACAAAATTTGGCTGTCAGTGATAGGGGGCGTTAATACTTCAGCGTCCATTATCTTGAAATTTTTGCTTTGATGGTATACTTTTATCATCATTTTGAGTTAGAAGAGATCATAATCATCTGTGAAAAGGCAGTGTTGAAGCAACCAGTTGCTTTATTAGTGAGTTCTCGGGTGTTTTTAGGAAGCCATTTTGTACAGTAAGTCAATGGGAAGCTATTTTGTGGTGTGTCGCCATTATTTTCAATGCAGAATTTGTAAAAGTAGTATATCATAATCAATATACCTGCCCAACAGGCTGCCTACTTGCCAAACCACCGTAGACAATTTCTTACTATTTGGGTCAAACTATACTTCTTAGGCAAAAACAAAAAACAAGTTTGTTTCCCGTGCGCAACGCTCATTTCGTTTTGGCGTCATATTTTGCACATTTCATTTTTTTATTTAATATTTTAGAAAACGAAAATCAAAATATCCAATTAGATAAAAAGAACGGGGAAAATTGCAAAATTTTACTAAAGAAGTGTTTTCTTTTCAACAAAAACTTGAAACCTGACAGGTTTCTTACTGAAACGAGAGCATCAATGATGCATAAGACCTTTGCAGCGTAAATTTTCAGTTTGTTCAACTACCAAACAAATTTGCACCTTCATTTATACTTCCATTAAATCAAATGGCATGCTCT
>JXSR01S021526.1:22725-42701 GCA_000969725.1 Ophiothrix spiculata | reverse complement strand
TCCTTTGCGGCCATTTTGATGGAAAACTTAGGGGGAATCACCTAAGGTGGGGTTTGGGTAGGCCGTCAAAGTTAGGGTGTAGGGGGGTTGGTGAAACCCTAGAAATTTTTAAAGTCACCATTTTGAAAAATATATGCACGCTATGATGAGGCTGAAACTTGCAGGGCATGGTAAAATTATTATTTCCCTTCTTTATTTGCAAAAACCCAATGAAATTTCGTTGACTTTTATGTCGTCATAATTACATAACGCCTTGACCGATTTTTGTGATCTTGGTATCGTTGAATAGGGAAGGATCATACCTATCTATTGATAGCAAAATCAAGAATAAATAAAGGGAGTTTTGTTCAAAAATTTTAGGGGCCCCTTGGTTACATGTGTTACAAAAAAAAAAGGCTCGGTTAGATACAGGTTAAACATTTTTGGAAAAAATCACAAAAGGCATTTTCTATGTCTGACAGATAATTCTGTTATATCTACTGAAGATAACAAACAGGATTTTAACATAATATATGATAACAAGTACTATTCTATAAAAGCCAGAAGTCAAATATATTTAAAGAACACATTTCCGGTGGATTGAGAAGACATACCGGATGGATTACTATTTTCAAAATAGATAATGTAAAACACATCAAAAGACTGACAACAATAATTTGTTGTGACATATTGTTATCTCTTTCTTGCACTTCCTTCCTTCTAGCTAAGAATTAGGCCAAGAAAGAAAAATTGTTGTGTTGCCCTCGAGTGGAATTTCTGAAAAAATGAGTCAATCGGTCGGAAAATCTTTTTTTTTTTTAAGAATTTTTTAAAAAGCACCTAAATTATGGCATTTGGGTGCATTTTCCACTATTTTCAAAATATTTTCTCAAAAAAACACCCAATATGAGCAAAAGCCGGTGCTTTCCTGACCTTTTTTTTTTTTTTTTTTTTTTTTAAATTTTTGAATAGGGTCGGTCGCTGAGGGCAACACAACAATTCTTTTTTTTTTTGGCCTTATTGAAGGAGCAGAGATCACTTATCTTTCAAAATAGATCATGTAACCAACACATCCGATGAATATTTGGCAATGATGTCATAGTGTATACTTGCTCATAACCATGGTGATTTGTTTCCATGACTACTTGTAAAAAATATAAAATCCTTTAATTCACACTTCAATGATGAAAGTGTTATGGATGATCCTAATCTAAAGCACTTACAATAAGTTAAGTACATCTTGTTTTTCTAAAAGGATAAAAATATAGTGATATATTTAAAATGATCATCTTGAAAATGTAAGGTGAATGTTACAGTGGACATAAAGGTAAAGGTGATGTTTGCACAAACTGCAGTGCCAATTTTTCTTTAAAAGCAACTGGTGCAGACTTGGCTACTTTTGTTAAATTAAAAGCAACATTTGACAGATTCAAACTCATGATTTTCAATGCATGATAAATAGACAGAGACTTATTCCTCTTGGTCATGTATATATTTATTTATTTGAAACTTATAATAGTGTAAAATAATTTATGATTTGATATCATGACTCCAAAATACGCTATGAGGCCAAAAAAAATTGTTGTGTTGCCCTAAGCAACCAACCCTATTCAAAAAATAAAAAATAAAAAAATAGGGTCAGGAAAGCACCCAATTTTACTCAGATTGGGTGTTTTTTGAGAAAATATTTTAAAAATAGTGGAAAATGCACCCAAATTTCATAATTTAGGTTCTTTAAAAAAAAAATTATTTTCCGACCGACCGACTCATTTTTTCAGAAATTCCACTTGAGGGAAACAAACAATTTTTTTTCTTGGCCTGGTGAAAAATATGAGTAAGAGTATGAGACTTTTACTGCAAGGCCAAAGTGTGTCTCCGCTAAATGTGCATGATAAAGTAAGCTAAAATTATTTAAAATAAATCACATGTGACTTTGTAAAAATACTTTAATTTCAAAGCCAAGTACAGACCACCTGTGGTTCCTCTGACCATACAGGGAAGATGAGATAACCTGTGAAACTAACATCAAGCTGAATTTAGACACGGTAAACGTCCTGAAATTGACTTTCGCACTCTCACAATCAACCGTCAGTTTTATACATGCCAGTCACCAGTTATACCCTAGGGCAAACCATTTAATTGCATTTTAGCTAGTTCAACAATATCCTGATTGAAAGCTATGGGATCCAGTGTTCTTCCTGGTGAGCACTAACTAAGACGAATCAATAATAATAATGAGGGTAGCAGCGAGAAATCAGAACACTTTACGATTTGCTCCTATTTTGCATGTGTTTGTGGCACGCATATCTTTTAAATAATCGTGACCATATTTTGAAATTTGTCAAAAAGATTGAAACAAGGAATTACACTGTTGACTAGTAATTAAGTAACAGATTCCAATTTTGATTGCGTTATGCTGTTTTGTATGGGGCACAAAATATTGGAAGACACTTAATCTTAAAGATAGTTTAAATAATATAAAAATAAAGAAATACATTAACATTTTTTGCAAAATAGGTAGTGAGCCCGATTTAGGCAGGAGTTGCTCGCTTTTTGGTAGCTCTCCCAATCTCCTGATCGTGTAGCCATAACTCCTGCTTTGAAAAAAAAAATCTCCCATTTTGAAAGCGTGTATTACAGACCATGTACATGCTACATTTTGTTGAAAAATTGAAGAAAATGATATCGTTATAGTGTCTTTACACTTGCCAGTTTTCAAAATCTACAATTACAAATTTCGGGTATATCTTTTAGGCCAAAAGAAGTCTCCCGCATCAGATTTTGAAAATGATAACAGGTATGAGTGAGAAGCAGGTAAAGGGAAATGTAAAGCATCTTGAATTTCTCTGATCAGTAAGTAAGTGTTAAATTCCCAGATGATTTTTTTGAGAAAAATCAAGGTGCGAGGTGTACTGGACAAGTATATAGCATCATGTCACGGTCACTACCAAGTCTTTTTCTCTTTAATTGATTTTTGTGAAGATGAGTAGGCCTATCTGTTAAATTGAAAACATTTAAATCCATACATTTTTAGGAAGATTTTAGAATTTCGTTGTTGAAAGGTATTCAAATATGCTAAAGAGTTGTTCATCGCGAATCAACAACTCTGCATTCGATGTGTCGGCGCATTTTTATAACGCTCGGGTGGCTAAAACCACCTTCGTGCAATAAAAATACCCGCATGAATGCATTGTTATTGATTTGCGATGAACAACTCTGTAGCATTTTTGAATACCTAATTGTTACATGCAATTAGTACAAGAAGTGGTTTGCAGCTTCTTCACTTCATTTGTGTCATATCTTCTATTGAATTACACATAAACAGGTAATGAATAGTCAGAACATCCCCTATTTTCTTGTTAATTTGTTTCATAGCATAACAATGCTATTACTAAGAAACCAAAAATCACACAGTCAAATTAAGTGATGATATTCTACGGTTAATATAGCTCAATGCTAATTTAGCTGATGATATGCTCCGGTTATATAGCTTACCTTTAATTTAGCTGCAATAACTCTGGAGCTTTTCCATTGTCTTTCACTTCAAAGAAATCTGAACCCTCACAGGAAATCTGAACCCTTTGATTTCTAAATTATCGTCCCAATCTGATGTCATTTTCTTGCTATAATGAACCATGTTATCCCACTGGCAATTGTGCAGTAATTACAGGCCTCATATCAGATTGAAGATAGCATTACATCAAGATAAAACTGATGTACGAATAGGACTCATCTTCCCATTGTAGATCAGATAATAATCACCCTGAGGAATACACCTTCACATTGCTATATCACAGATTATCATGTTAGACTTGACTATACGGAAAGATAATGGGCATTGATTTCTTACGCATGTTGACGACGGCCTTGAATTACACGGTCAATTGTTTTCTATCAACGGTACTTCATGCTTTTATTTCACTATTTATACACTTGTAATAACAAGATCATTTCTTTTTTATCCACCAGTCATTCTTGTTATCAAAATAATTGCCCACAGCCAGAGAAAGGGCGCAAGGTGGCAAATATCCCCCTGCCTAAAAAGTCCACCACATATTAGATGGGTACACCTAACAGATACTTTGGGTAAGGGGTTATACTTGCAGTGAAATTAAATAACAGGTGCTGAGGAGACAAAAATCGTCAACTAAATTGACTGAATTTGACAAAAATCTCAGAATCCATCCTTGCGGAAAAAGTCTCCTCAAAATAGATTCTTGCGATCAATCATTCATCAATGGTATTATGAATGCACCACAAAATGCAGGAAAAAGATGCTTTTGCAAATTTATCTTCAAAGATGAGTAGCTTCTTACACTGAATAAGTCTTAACATTACAACGAATTTAAAACCGTGATGAAGCACACACCACACAACAGCAATTCATGGTGGTATATATTTACAAGATATCAGTGACCTCTTCATTTCCAAAAGGTGCAATTCATGATTTGTATGTGACAAAAACCTCACCTATTTTCTAGCTAAATCAAAAGAAGGATACAACATAACTGTATTCTGAAAATTTTACTTGATTCTGACCATTCGCTTTAAAGTTAAAAGTTTTTCAGCATTTTAAAATATCTCCATAGGCTACTGTGTTGTAATTACTGTCGGGGCTCCGAGAGTAATTAGAACTCACTTTCCTAAAAAATGCAAGAACTTTTAAAAGAATGGTTTGGGAATTGTAACATATATCACTCACGGATTCTTACTAGCTAAAAAACTCGATTTTCATTGAGGTGACCTTGACCATGAAAAGTGGATAATGAATTGCCCCTTTAACTACTTAAATCACTGACATGCAGATTTTTTTTGACATATACAACAACATTTTTGACCTTGTACTTACTGATGTCCCATAGGCTGTTGAAGTGTAATCTAAAAATCATATCCTATGACAGATCGAGTTCTGCGGGCACACAAAACCGTTGTCAGGAATGAAAGTACAATCAGATAATACTAACAATCACCCCGGGGATACAAAACGATGGGTCATTTCATGGATACAGTATCAATCAGATGACATGGACAACTGTTAAAAACTATACCGCATCTAAGAGCAGATATCTTGTGTATCCCATCATGCATTGCTTCCTATTGGAAATTTGGTACTTGAAGTCATGCAAGTAGGTAGTGATGAAACATGCCCAAAATACAAGATTACAACAAATAAATTTATGGGTATTTCATCACTAACTACACACATAATTATACAAACAATCTCATAGACAGCAATGCATGATGGGATACACATGATATCTTCTCTCCACCGGATCCATCTCTTTTTCTAAGTGACTGGGCCAGATCGTCATGTGAGTGCAAGAAAGTCGTATATGCAATGGCTGCCCTAAGTTATATGTATTTTTCAACTTATCACAAGAATGTGAAAAATCTCTCAAAATTTCACTGTCTTATGTCAGTGGTTCTTGAAATAGTTCTTTAGGTGACGGTGTCACCTGAAGAACCATTTCAAGAACCACTGACATAAGACTGGAGATTTTACAGTGTGCAATCCAAATTAATGACAAAAGGCAGCTATTGCAGATACGACTTTCTTGCACTCACGTGACGAAATATCACTACTGTTTTGTTGCTGTGAGGGGGATCACCAACCCTTGAATTACATCAAGCCTGTAAGTTTTGTACTTTGTAGCTCTGTCAATTGTTTCATTTCACACTTTTGTAGCTTTACTGTTTTGTAACTTTACACCTTTGTTGCTTCTTGAATTCATTTCAATTTTTTTTAAATCCTGCCATGCAACAAAATTTTGTCAATATCGATTATCTCAGCGACATGTAGCTTTTATATTATACAGAGAGACCTCAGCTTCCTTGGACTGAGATGGTCTGTTGAAGAAGCAGAGGTGGCAGCCCAAGATCGGGCTATGTGGAAACTTCTCTCCCGCCAGGCAGCAGGTGCAGAGATGTGTGATGCTGACCGGTAGGTAGGTAGGTATGTAACTTTGCCGCTGCGACAACCAGAAGCAAATAGTTTAAACAAAAATACATGTCACACAGTTACAAAGCTACAAACTTACACAAGTATGAAAGCAGCACAAGAGTCAGGTGCTTATAGGCACACATTGAGCCATGAGGCAAAAAAAAATTGTTGTGTTGCCCTCAGCGACCGATCCTATTCAGAAATTTTAAAAAAATGGGTCAGGAAAGCACCCAATTTTGCTCAGATTGGGTGTTTTTTGAAAAATTATTTTGAAAATAGTCGAAAATGCACCCAAATTTGGTACTTTAGGTGTGGTGTTTTTTGTTTTTTAAATATTAAAAAAAAAATCCGACCGACAGACTTAATTTTTCAGAAATTCCACAATATTGGAACAATATTTTTTTTGGCCTGATATAAAGAAAATTCAAATGACTTACCCATCCATTCTAACATCTGGTAGCGTCCTGTTGACGGATATCATCTCGCTAGCCATTAAATTGAATTGGTTAATTTTAAACATTTCATTTTTCTCTGCCACTTTCTCTTCTGGTATAACGACACCTTTACCCATCTCGCCTGGTGCATCTGGATTGTGTTTAGGCCTCCCTGAGTCTATATGACCTCCTGGTAACAAAACAGATATAGATAGTTTTATTAAGAATATAAATTTGTTAATCAATTACTATTCTGAAAAAGTGGAAAGGAAAAGGAGAAAAACTGGTGACATAGACTCAAACATATTCTGCAGAAAAATAAAAAAAGGCAATCTGAATTAGAAGAGAGGACACACTTTCAAATGTGATAACATACTTTGTTTTCTTGATCCCTATATGGCCCAAAGTTGTTGTAAGAAAGAACTTCAACAACAATACAAAACATGCACACCAAACTGATTAGGCCAAAAAAAAGAGTTGTCTCAGAAACCCACGTGCATTAATTGTGAAAATGAATTTAGCACGTAGAGCTACGCGTTGGTCTCTCTTTCTTTTTTATCGAGAGTAATCCAGTGACTGACCACAGTTCAGGTTGCTGTCGTTGACTGTTGCAATTTTACCTTGAATTTTACGTTTTATTTCAACATGATTGTCATACTTCCCATAGTTAAAACAGGCAGGATCATATTTAGAAACTGGGCACTTCACAAACATAAGTTGGGCTTTCAAAATTTTAAGAGTGTTGAAAAAAAAAGAAGAATATCGCTAAAAAATATAAGAAGCTACTGTCTGGGTTCATATTTGGTGGGTGGCTGCATATGAACAATGTACACAAAATAATGTTCCAAGATATTTTGATTAGTTGCCATGGTATCCAGGATGCAGCCAATCAGGACATTATGGTGTGGAATTCAAAAAAAAATGAAAAAATGTTTGAAAAATTTCTTAATTTTATGCACATTGGTCAATATTTTTGGACAAAAATTTCAATCCTAAAAATTTAAGGTCTTCTAGGAACAAAGAAATTTGAAATATCTAGGGGGTCATTGGTAGCAAAGTGTAAAATTTGGATTTTGGGTGATAGAGGCTAAACAAACTGGTCTTGTTGATGTTAGCACATGCTGTATAACCTAATATTAAGTGCCTTAAGTTTTCTTGTCTATTTTAACAAAATTTGTAATTTTATCATTCTTAAAATCTTGATGTCTTTCAAAGCTATTCTAACATCAATTTTCTCCCTACAAATCATGCACTTCAAAATGAATTTGTCGACAAACTAGAGCCAGAATTCCCAGAAAACAAACTGAAAATCAACAAAACCCTTGCAAGCAGCTGGAATTGACAATCAAGATGTCAGTTGTTGCCCTAAAGTATTGAAATTTGCTGATAAGGAACTAGTATTGCACTAGATCAATAAGAAAAAGAGACTCGGCGGCAATGAACGCAAGCCACAGATCAGAGGAGGTTTTCAGAATATCCCACAATGCATTATTCTGATACACTTAGATATAATAGGCAATAATGGTTTTCTGGACAAGGGGCTCTTAGAAAATTTGAGAATTCCATTGAATAGTACTCATTCATATCTTTCCAGGGATGTGTTTCTTTTCACGATAGCCCAGTGTTTACCCACATTGCTGACACCTCAAAAACGTCAGAAACCTGTACAGAAGTATAGGAGTTGAATTGGATTTGCAGGTACATTGTACAATGTTGCATTGCATCATGGGATATTGTGAAAACCTCCTCTGGCCACAGATGAAGCTGCCCAGTCAATGTATTGCTGATTGAAGTAAGGCCTAAAAATAAATTTGTGTTGCCCTTTTCTGACTTACCATAAATCTGGCAAAAATCGGATTGGGATTTTTTCTTTACAATTTTTCCAATTAAACTAACCGTTTCTAGCACAGAAACTCACAATAAATGTGTTAAATTAACAAATCTTTGGTGTCCTGTCAGAAATAACTAATAAATGATCTTGTTTTGTCATTATATGATTTTAACATGCATTGTTTTTAGATATTTTAAAGGTCAAAATCTCCTTCAGGAAAAGTAACAGAGAAAAAAAGAATCCTGACCGACCGACCCGACTTTAAAATTTCGCCCTAAAAAGGCAACATAACCATTTTTTCTTGGCCTTAATGCTAGCAAACATGGTTCAGCATAACGTTTGCAAACCAAATGAAATTACAGGCAAATGTGTAAATGCATAAACCTAAAAGATGATGATTTACTAACATGAACATCATTTCCAAGTTCCAATGGTGCCAAAATTGAATGTACTTGTAATTCCTTTAAACAACAAACTGCTTTATAATTATCTTATGAAACATGTTTGGATTAGGTATTTCAATCACGCCACAGAGTTGTTCATCGGGAATCATCAATGATGCATCCATGCGTCCGCATATTTTTATCGCGCGAGGGTGGCTAATGCCGACGCATCGGATGCAGAGTTGTTGATTCGCGATGAACAACTCTGTGGTTTGTTTGAATACCTTTCAACAACGAAAATCTTCCTGAAATCATATGAATTAAATTCTAAATGTTTTCAATTTAACAGATAGGCCTACTCATTTTCATAAAAATATTTGACATAACCTGAAGCAAAGTGCTGGTTGCTGCTTTGACGTTTTCAATTGTTCCCAAGCTTCAGACTTTTTGTACATACTATGAGTGCCCGACTTATGTGTACTGCGTACAAACACACTTCAGTAAATGCGTGATGCGGTAATTTGAAAATCAACTGTGGATTCATCACGAATCAACAATGGTACACTCCTGCAGAAGGAGATACAGTGAGTTACTGAATGTAAGGAGATGGTCCTAGCTGCAATAGTTTAGAATACAATATTGTCATTTGATTTCACGAAATGAGAATGTCTGCTGTAGCTTGCCATAGCTTTTATGTCTGCTCTTTTTTTAGCTTGCCATAGCTTTTACGTCTGCTCTAGTTTGCCATAGCTTTTATGTCTGTTCTAGCTTGCCATAGCTTTTATGTCTGCTCTAGCTTGCCATAGCTTTTATGTCTGCTCTAGCTTGCCATAGCTTTTATGTCTGCTCTAGCTTGCCATAGCTTTTATAACTACATAAAGTTTGGCATCACAGATACTACAAGTTAAATATACACAGCGTTATTTATGCCTGCTCTAGCTTGCCATAGCTTTTATGTCTGCTCTAGCTTGCCATAGCTTATATGTCTGCTCTAACTTGCCATAGCTTTAATAACTACATAAAAGTTTGGCAACACAGACACTACAAATTAAATATACCCAGCATTATGTTTGCATTGCCACAGTAATATCTAGCTGCAAGATAGTCGCTGTAACTCTACACTGTCAAAGCTTCTTCACGGTCATCATCACTATGCACATTTATGTCTGCTCTAGCTTGCCATAGCTTTATGTCTGCTCTAGCTTGCCATAGCTTTTATAACTACATAAACATTCGGCATCACAGATACTACAAGTTAAATATACCCAGCAGTATGTTTGCATTGCCACAGTAATATCTCGCTGCAAGATAGTCGCTGTAACTCTATACTGTTAAAGATTCTTCAAGGTCATCATTACTATGCACACTGAAAAGGAGATATCTCGCAATATTGACTTTAGGATGCTTTACATTCAATTTGCTGGCTGTTTAGTTAGCTATGTGTTTGCATGGAGTAGAGAGGGATAATATTTTGATACAATTAGCCAGTATGATCATAACAACCCTGTATCACATTGTAAATGGCAGACTCTAATGTACTTAGTATGCATTGCCAACCATTTGATATTCAATTAATTGTCCCTTAAGAATAGAAGTATTGAATAATGAAATAAGGGAAGACTCCAGTCACTGAAACTTTAAGGGCACAGTTAACCCCTGATTTTCAGAAATAATTCACCAACCGATAATTAAATCCATATTAAAGTATACATTTCTAGATGTGGATTTACATGTATAAGACGATGGTTAGATCAGTTTTGGACCAAAATGCATGATTTTGGATCAAAGGTCCCAAAACCCTTGTTCTTGGCCCAATCTATTTGTAAGCAACCTAACTAAAATTTGCAACAAATAAAAATTGGATCTAGAAACACATGTCCAGGAAAACATTTCTCAATTTTTTAATTGTTGACTTTGTTTTTTAGATATTGCCAAAACTTAGCCCAAATTGACCCAAAAATGACAAAAAATTCATACAAGTTTGATATCACAGACAATACAAGTTAAATATACCAAGCGTTATGTTTGCATTGCCACAGTAATATCTTGCTGCAAGATAGTAGCTGTAACTCTATACTGTTGAAGCTTCTTCAGTATATTTCAAGGTCATCATTACTATGCATACTAAAAAGGAGATATCTTGGAATATTGACTTTAGGATGCTTTACATTCAATTTGCTGGATGTTTAGTTAGCTATGTGTTTGCATGGAGTAGAGAGGGATAATATTTTGATACAATCAGCCAGTGTGATTAAACAACCCTGTATCACATTGTAAAAGGCAAACTCTAATGTACTTAGTATGCATTGCCAACCATTTGATATTCAATAAATTGTCCCTCAAGAATAGAAGTATTGAATAATGAAATAAGGGAAGACTCCAGTCACTGGAACTTTAAAGTGATTCTACCCATCTTTTACATATGTTACAACATCATTTATGGATAGGAGACATATTTATATAAGAGAGGGAGAGATGTATAAGAGATTTCAAGTATTGAATTGTGAAATAAGGGAAGACTCAAGTCATTGGAACTTTTTGCTATCTTTTTCTGGCAAAGAATGGTTTTATCAATATAATGGTAAGAATTATGGAAGTAGATAAGGCCCAACAATGTAAGGGTCCTAAAAAGTTTTGAAATACTGAAGAAAAGGGCTAACTACACTATTTATGACAAGGAACCAGTTATGTTAACCCCAAAGGTCATAATGGCATAAGTTTGTAATTATCTTTTACCGCAAATAAGGTATCAAAGAGAATACAAATGTAATTTTATGCTTACTTACATGAAGTTTTTACCTGTTTTCTCTTGTTTTGTTTTCCTTTTTTTTTGCAAATCATGTATAAGATGACCAATATCAAGTGAAAAGGGCCCTTACAGACGGGCTGGCTCGACTTGCAACCCAAAATGGCGTAAACTGTGCTGAAAATTACCCCTTTTTCCAAAGACGTCGATGCCACAGGTGGATCAAAATAAGACCCTTTTACACTATTTTTTATAATGAGCAAGAGTATCACTTTATTGTTCAAGCAGTTTGGGGTTTTGATATGACGGGTCACATTTATGTCTGCTCTAGCTTGCCATAGCTTTTATAACTGTATAAAAGTTTGACATCGCAGATACTACAAGTTAAATGAACCCAGCGTTATGTTTGCATTGCCACAGTAATATCTTCCTGCAAGATAGTCGCTGTAACTCTATACTGTTAAAGCTACTTCAAGGTCATCATCACTATGCACACTGAAAAGGAGATATCTTGGAATATTGACTTTAGGATGCTTTACATTCAATTTACTGGATGTTTAGTTTGCCTTGTGTTTGCATGGAGTAGAGAGGGATAATATTTTGATACAATCAGCCAGTGTGATTAAACAACCCTGTATCACATTGTAAAAGGCAAACTCTAATGTACTTAGTATGCATTGCCAACCATTTGATATTCAATAAATTGCCCCTTAAGAATTCAAGTATTAAATAATGAAATAAGCGAAGACTCCAGTCACTGGAACTTTAAAGTGATTCTTTAATATGTTACAGACCAACATTATTTATGGATAAGAGACATATTTATATAAGAGAGAGAGCGATATAAGAGATGTCGAGTATTGAATAATGAAATAAGGGAGGACTTAATCACTGGAACATCTTGCTATCTTTTTCTGGCAAATAATTGTTTTTTCAATAGAATGGTAAGAATTATGGAAGTAGATAAGGCCCAACAATGTAAGGGGTCAAAAGTTTTGGAATACTGAAGAAAAGGGCTAACTATACAGGATGACAAGGTACCAGTTATGTTAACTTTAATTTCAATGGGCATTTGAGAAAGACTAAAATTTTATTTTTCCTCTGAACTTAGCAATCACCAGTTGCTATTGTTCATCTGGAACAAAAACAACTGGCCACATTCAGCTGTTTAGCGTAGTCAACCTCAGGATGAGTTGAAGTGTCTCCTTAACAAATCCTTGTGCAGAGATTTAAATCCATTCAAGAAAAGTGACATTTTTAAAATTTGACCATTGACGATCAATTTCATATAACTACATATTTCGGCATCTGTCAAACACAAGACAATGACATTCAAACCTGTACTTTTAAGTATCGTTTTACTCCAAAAGCTTTAGAGCATTTTGTTTAGTGTTTCAAGGTTGCTAGCACTATATAAAAGTAAAAAAGAAATATCTTGGAACATTTACATTAAATTGCTTTACAATCAATTTGCTGGATGTTTTACTTAGCTATGTGTTTGCATGGAGTAGAGAGGGATAATATTTTGATACAATCAGCCAGTGTGATTAAACAACCCTGTATCACATTGTAAATGGCAGACTCTTAATGTACTTAGTATGCATTGCCAACCATCTGATACTCAATAAATTGTCCCTCAAGAATTTCAGAATTGAATAATGAAATAAGGGAAGACTCCAGTCACTGACACTTTAAGGGCACAGTTAACCCCTCATTTTCAGAAATATATCATGCTTTGTAACTCACCAACCGATAATTAAATCCATATAAAAGTATACATTTCTAGATGTGGATTTACATAACATGTAGAAGACGATGGTTAGATCAGTTTTGGACCAAAATGCATGATTTTGAACCAAAGGTCCTAAAACCCTTGTTCTTGGCCCAATCTATTTGTAAACAACCTAACTAAAATTTGCAACAAATAAAAATTTGATCTTTTTTACTTTTTGGTATCTAGAAACACATGTCCAGGAAAACATTTCTCAATTTTTTAATTTTTGACTTCGTTTTTTAGATATTGCCAAAACTTAGCCCAAATTGACAAAAAATGACAAAAAAATCATATAAAATCACAGACACTACAAGTTTAATATACCCAGCATTATGTTTGCGTTGCCACAGTAATATCTCGCTGCAAGATAGTCGCTGTAACTCTATACTGTTAGCGCTTCCTCAAGGTCATCATCACTATGCACACTGAAAAGGAGATATCTTGGAATATTGACTTTGGGATGCTTTACATTCAATTTGCTTGATGTTTAGTTAGCCATGTGTTTGCATGGGGTAGAGAGGGATAATATTTTGATACAATCAGCCAGAGTGATTAAACAACCCTATATCACATTGTAAAATGGCAGACACTGATGTACTTAGTATGCATTGCCAACCATTTGATATTCAATAAATTGTCCCTTAAGAATTTAAGTATTGAATAATGAAATAAGGGAAGACTCCAGTCACTGAAAAGTTTAAAGTGATTCTACCTATCTTTTATATGTTACAGACCAACATTATTAATGGATAAGAGACATATTTATATAAGAGAGATATATAAGAGATTAGATTTCAAGTATTAGTTCATCTGGAACATTTTGAATAATGAAACAAGGGAGGACTTAAATCACTGGAACTTCTTGCTATCTTTTTGTGGCAATGAATAGTTTAATCAATAGATTGGTAAGAACTATGGAAGTAAATAAGGCCCAACAATTTAGGGGGCCAAAAAGTTTTGAAATACTGAAGGGCTAACTATACAGGATGACAAGGAACCAGTTGTGCAACTTTAATTTCAATGGGCTTTTGAGAAAGACTAACATTTTGATTTTTCCTCTGAACTTAGTAATCACCTAACAAGTATAAACAAGTCAATATATTAAGGACTCCTTCAAAATTTATCCAGTGGTTGAATTCCTGGAACCGGCAGGCCCGGTGTGGGGGGGGCACTCATCTTTGAAAGTGGTAGGTATGTCAGGCACGAAGCGCCGAAATTGGGGGCAGGTGAACCGATTTTCTGTAAAAAATGGACCTTTGAAACCGATTTTTTGGGGTCTAGTGAACTCAAATTTTGGCCAAAAATAGCCCCCTGAACTGAAAATTTTCGCATATCCTGAGCAATTTATGCAGTTAGAGCTAAAGTTTTGTAGTTTTTCTAAAAAACGGGGTCAAAAGAACTGAATCACGCTGAAAATGGGGATCTAGTGAGCGGCCTGGCGGCCTGAAAAAGGGGGTCTTGACCGACGGACATATATATCCTGCCCACATATGTGAGTGCCCCCCCCCCCCCGGGCCGACAGGTTTAGGCAATTGCCATTGTTCATCTGGAACAAAAACAACTGGCCACAATCAGCTGTTTAGCACATTCAACCTCAGGTTTTGGAATATTTTGGAATATTTACTTTAGGATATTTTACATTCAATTGGCTGGATGTTTAGTTAACTATGTGTTTGCATGGAGTAGAGAGGGATAATATTTTGATACAATCAGCCAGTGTGATTAAGACTATGGTCACAATACGTCGTACTAACAGTGTTTAGTCCATCTAATAGGACCACGCAACGCCCTCACGGCTCGCTTTGCTTGCTGCTCGTGGTCCTTTTAAACGGACTAAACACTCCTCGTAACTGTTCTATGAGTTATTGCGACCATAGACTAGGCAACCTTGTATCACATTGTAAATGGCAGACTCTAATGTATTTAGTATGCATTGCCAACCATTTGATATTCAATAAATTGTCCCTTAAGAATTTCAGAATTGAATAATGAAATAAGGGATGACTACAGTCACTGGAACTTTAAAGTGATTCTACCTATCTATTATATGTTCACAGATTGGCAAGAAACATACACATATCAGTGTGTGAGGTGTAGGGGTACATTTTTTCCCATAGAGCTCCCACAAAATTCTGAAAGTTCCCTTTTTTTACCAACAGAGCAGGATATCACCAAAAATGTTCAAAACAGGTAGCAAAATATGCACACAAAAATGCTTTGTAAAACCATTTTACGCATGCAACTGGAATTTTTGAATTAAGATTTGAAAGTGTGCCCTTTGAAGAGAGATCAAATCCTAAATTGCAACAAATTGAACTGTGACTATTATGTAGTACAGCTTAATATAAGATGTTTTAAAGAAACCATGGCA
Organism: Ophiothrix spiculata; assembly: GCA_000969725.1. NCBI lineage: Eukaryota > Metazoa > Echinodermata > Ophiuroidea > Amphilepidida > Ophiotrichidae > Ophiothrix > Ophiothrix spiculata. The sequence continues at coordinate 27,242 of JXSR01S021526.1, read as the reverse complement.
ACCATAGGAATTTTGAATTTGCATGGAAACCAACTGTTGCCATGAAACCAATCACCCAGTTTCAATTATATGGTGACAAAACTAATAATAGTGGTATTCAACCTGGTTCAGTAAAGGTTAATTAGATGAAAAAAGGATAAACACAATGTCAAACACATAAAGAGTAAATGATTAATTCATAAGGCATTGTAAATACAATTTCAATAAAAAATCAAATGTCAAATTACAGGTTATGTTGCTTTAATTACTCTTAACTGATAGTGTTTTTGGGTCGTTTCAGTGTCTAATCTAAAATGCTTCCAACAGGTTATATTGCTTTAATTACTCTTAACTGATAGTGTTATTGGGTCTTTCAGTGTCTAATCTACAATGTTTCCCAAAGGTGCATGGTACAATTCAATATATTTAGTTTTCAGTTTCATATGAAAGATATCCACAAAAGAGATTTTACTTTCAAATTTCATTCAGATTGGTCCAGTCATTTTGATTTCATGAGCAATTTTGTATTCAACATCTGAAAACTGTGTGCTGTGTACATTTAATTATAGTTAACAAAAATAGGCAAATTTTTGTTTACTTACATCTCCAATGCGAAACATGATACTGTCATGAAATTTTACAGAGATTATCATGAGTAAAATGTGAGCAGTATTTTGATAGCAAAATCTCTTCAAGTTTGACTATTTTCTCAACTAATTTTAATTATATATAATATTTAAATAAGAAATACACTTACAGACACCATACACCAAAATAATATAAACAAAACATACAGTGCTGCAAGATGATTAAAAGTGATACATAATTATGGCAAGGAACGAATAAATGAGTGACAATTGAAATCCATTCCATGGAGTGCATAAAGAAGACCTTTAATAATATGTTAAAGTCTGAGTTGGCTAGAACCCTCACAGTTCAGGGTGTATGGTCTTTTTGAAAGACTACAGAATAAATGTGAGAGTGAAATTACCAGAAATGAGAAAGATGGGTTAGTACTTTTATTAGATAGTAATGTGAATAAACTAAATTGTAAGTTAAAATGCATTAATAATATCCATATTATCTACCGCATAAAAAATGACATCAAGTAGAAGAAGAATAAAAACCCAAATCAAACCACAATCAACTAAATGAACAAATGCTTTAAATGATAACATGTATATTTCCATCTAATGAAAATATATATAAAATTCCCTGAATGTCACCATGAAAATATGTGGTACCAAATATATACCAACATTCACAAGCTATTTCAATAAGTTACATGTAGAATCCAAAATCCTTTGGACCAAACCATTACAAAAAATTTGAGCTTTACCCGTTTGTTATAAAAAGTAGTCTATGTACCGGTAGCAGATTTGAGAGTGATATTGCACTCTCACATCAACCCCAACCTAAGTCCTTTTGTCATCATATATGTTAAAATTCATTGCAACATGTCGTAAGTCCAAATTTTAAAAACAGCTCACCAGTCCAAATTTTAAGAACAGCTCGCTAGTCCGAATAGGAAAAATTAAGTGTATATTCCTTACACCTTTTTTCAAAATTCGGACTAGCAAGCTGTTTTCAAAATTCGGAGTAGCGAGCCTATTTCTAAATTTGGACGAGCGAGTCTATTTAAAAATTCAGACTAGCAAGCCTATTTTGAAATTCAGACTAACGAGCTGTTTCTAATATTCAGACTGGCGAGCCATTTTTCAAATTCGGGCTAGCGAGCTGTTTTAACAATTCGGAATGACAAGCCTCTCTTCATATTCGGACTAGCAAACCTTCGGACTAGCGAGCTGTTTTTTTTTTTCGGACTAGCGAGCCTTCTTCAAGGTTATATTTTCCCCATTGAATAACGTTTCGGACTAGTGAGTCGTCGTACTGGCGAGCAGACCCCAGAAAATATATTCTCACTTTATTTCTCAATGTTTGCAGTTTGACAGAACTTTCTCCTTCTTCAAGAAATATCTATCAAAATCTTATGTACAGTCTAGTTTATGCATGTTTGCTGTCATGAAGTTTCAAATGGTACCTTTGGACATAGTTTTAATCAAGAGATCTGAAAAATGTCAGTATGTATTTGTTCTATATACTGATTAATAAATTTTTTAAATAATGTAATTTTAACTTGATAATGGCCTAGTTTAGTAATTAATCTTTTTTAAAAAAAATGCACTAACAAAATGCGAACCATGAATGTACATGTAAGTAATAGGTTAGTGCACGTATTGCTTGCATGTATGCTTGATGCACGCATAAGTCTGTGCGTGAAAGTTGTTTCGCGCATAAGGTTAATGACGCATCTATAAATAGCTTTAAAACCCGTACATAGTCTTTCAAAACCTGTAAATAGCATTTTTCGAAAGAACTATTTGTAAACAGGGTTTTCTCAAGGTGGTTGAAACTATTCAAAATAATGTTGTAGGATTTCAACATGCTTAAATTTATTAATACAATATACAACTTGAAACTGGATTCAGTGAACACTAATATGGGTGTGACAAGCTAATCTGAATGTCAAATGTTGGTTGATATTGAATCAAAAAGGTATGGTGAGTTTAACAAATGGCTTATAATGTAGAACTAATTCTAACTTATTCTAAATAGTTTCCCTTTAGTCGCCACCACCTACTTATTTCCAACCACCTCATATTTCAACCATTATAATAATTCCAGTCCAGTAATATAGGCTTTTAACTCCTATTTTTTTTTGCTTCAAAAAGCACCCGACTGTATTGAGATAAAAACACACTAAATGGTGTTTTCTTGAAAAGCACAAAGAAAGTAAAATTGTGATGCAACCGGATACATCAGCGGTGCTGAAAGCGTACAATAATTGTGCATCAATTAGAGCTAACTATGAGTAAAAAGCCATAGACGTGACCATCAAATAGCAAGGATTCTGAATTGAAAATAGACAACAGCAGATTTAAAAAATGAAATGATGTGAGAAAGAGAAATGTATGATTCTGATTTGAAGGTAATATTATCATCAGGCTAGTCCGACAATTCGCTGGTCTAAAAGCTTGCTAGTCCGACAGCTTGCTAGTCCGAATTGTAATTTAGGCTCGCGAATCCGATTTATAAATAAAACTACTCGTTAGTCAAAATTTTAAAAATGGCTCGCCAATCCGAAATTAAATAACAGCTCGCTAGTCCGAATTTCAAAATAGGCTCGCTAGTCCAAATTATAAAATAGGCTCGTTATTGCAAATTTTAAAAACAGCTCGCTAGTCCGAATAGGAAAAAATTATGTGCATATTTCTATTACAGTTTTCAAAAATTCAAAATTTGGGACTAGCGAGCTGTTTTCAAAATTCGGACTAGCGAGTATATTTTAAAATTCAGTAAAGCGAGCCTATTTTGAAATTCGGACTAGCGAGCTATTATTTGAATTTTGACTTGCAAGTTGTTTTAAAATTCGACCTAGGGAGCTGTTTTTTAAATTTGGACTGACGAGCCTATTTTCATATTCGGACTAGCGAACCTTTAGACTAGCGAGCTGCTTTTCGGACTAGGGAGCCTTTTTCAAGGTTATATTTCCCCCATCGAATAATGTGTTTGAACTAGCGAGCCTTCGGACTAGCGAGCTCTCAAGACTAGCGAGCCTTCGGACTGGCGTGTCCTGCTGCGCATCAAAGTATTAAAGCTTACGCATGTCTAACATACGTTGATACCTTTTTTTATACATCAACATTTGACTTCTGATGAAAGTTACAGATGAATATGTGATTGTTATGATAAGATATTCTATCTTCAAACCAGAATCCTTTAAAAATTGTAAGTGGAAAATGCGTAGTTAATGCAAGAAGAAAGTTCCTTTATCTACGACAGAGATGGCAAAATGAGTCGCAAAAGTCTTCCCGTCTCACCTTTAGGCTTGCGATCATATTTATGGCGATTTATTCTTCCTTTGCGACTTTTTTCCACAGGAGGGTTTTTATCTTCATCCATGGGACGTTTGTCGGGATCATCTCTTTCTTGGCGTCTTATAACAGGGGGTTCTCTTGGCTCCTTGGGCTCTCTTTGGCCTGAATAATTTGGGGAGATTTAATCAAGTATATTGTATTAATAGAATATATAATAATAAAATATAGCAATATAAGATACTGGAGATTAAAAGATGAATATCTTCAAGAGCCAATACTACGAATGTAATTTGTGGTGTTTCTTTCAGGATATTTAGTAGCTATGAGAAATATATTTCATCTGATTTTGTATGCTCCCAAACTATGGAATTACTGACATAAAAAAGAGACTGTTGAAACATGAAAGCCCATCTGTTTCAAAAAATTTGCATGCTTATTACATTTTATTTGTAATTGTAGTATAATAATTAACATTGACTCTAAATAATGTTTTCGAAAATACATCTACATTATGTTCGAACCTGTAACAGTATAAGCTATACATACCGAAGTAAGATATTCACAATAAATTCAAATTGCACAAATTAAAAACAACTATATTTATGATGTACATTAACGTTAAGTTTTATGAACGCTGGGCATTGCCCTTATATTACTGCT
>JXSR01S021526.1:0-11286 GCA_000969725.1 Ophiothrix spiculata | reverse complement strand
TACGACACATATACAAAAACATCTTCACTTTTTCTGTAACACATCTTTTATTTGTCATTTTGAATGTCCTGCAAGCCATATCTCGGGGCCCCATGAATCGATTCCCATCAAATTTGAGATTTGGAGGTTTTTACCATGCTCAAAAAAATAAAACTATTTAGGGTCGGCGGTAAAAATAGGGTCGGTCGGATTACGCCATTCAAACAAAAATTTTTAGGCCTTAGTATACACAGTGATGGGGTTGATTTATCTGTTATGCTCAATAAATATGAGTACTCAATGAATACTAACTATTTGCCTCCCAGAAAAGTCAATAAATACATGTTATTCAAGATTGGTTTGGAAGATATTGATGTATATTAAAGTGCCAGTCTACACCGCCCTGGAAGCTTTTCCCGGTATTTCTCTAGACCTGCTAATTGGTCCAATATTCTTCAGCTTTCTTCTATCGATTCATGACCCTTGCCCTAAAATGAACTGAACCCAAGGGGGAACTCGCACTTCCAACTCTGCAATTATGTAGGCCTATAAAGCTGAATTCATACTCGTGACGCATTGTGTTTTGAAATGCACAGAGCATGTGCGCATTGAATTTTCAGCTCACAACTACAATGTACACATGCTCCGTGCGTTTTCAAACGCAATGCGTCACGAGTATGAATTCAGCTTAATAGTCCTGATTGTACCATTGTTTTATCCCCGGGGGTTTTATCCTGGGACCATAAAACCATTTTGTGATTTAAAACAATGGCATATTAAATGTTATAATAGGCATAGGCCTATCATTGCACTGAAAAGAAATGGTCCAAATTTGACTCATGATGTTGCATTTTCTTTTCTTTCGAATATTATGCCCGGATATTATGATACCATTTATTCATTTTATAGAGACTATATTTTAGTCGTCACTGCATGTTTCCCATCATTGTACCATGTCTGGAACTTGTCTTGTTGTTATTTTTATTACAACTTTGTTTGAGATAATATCATGATACAATAATGTGAGCAATTTTATGTTTGCGATTACCAATCTGAATTCCTATTTGCGCTGCATACTACCATGTTAAATACAATACAATGATAAAGATGTATACCCCCTTGCGGCCTGTTTAGGGATGCGTAAAATTGCATGATTATGATGTTAATGGATTTCACGAGTTAGAATTTTCAAAATCGAAGGCTTTCGTGCCTAGCATGGAACTGACGGTACTGATGATATTATTATCATAAGTCTGTGTAAGAATATAGGCGTGACATAAGGTCAAATGATTTTGCAAAAAGCTATTAATGATAATACGAGAAGAAGCGAGTCAGAACGAGAAGGCCCGATCAGGACACGCGGTGAAATTGGGTGAGTAATCGAAAAATACCGAGTGGACAGATTCTTTTTGGTAGAATAATCCTCCAATTTCGACCTGTGCAACATAAAATTAATGGTTTGATTTGAAAACAGACATCGTATTCTACCCAATATTTGAATAATTAAAATGTTGCGCAGGACAGATTTTGAGATTTTTTCGGATAATTTTGCCATAGAGAACTTAGAAAATGGTGAAAGGATTGAAGTAAAGTGAATGAAATTAAAATTCCACCTTTAAAAAGTGACATAATCTTTTCAGCTTCTTATCCGTGAATTATTGAATTTAAAGTTCTACAAATTTAATTCAGTCATTATTTCAGTATGTAATGCTTTAGTTTGTTCGTAAAGAAATAAAAAATTAAAAATGCATCCGTCGGAGTTTTCCGTAATTGAAACCGGAAGTAGCTTCAACATGACAAAAACTGCCTAAAATATAGCATTAAACACCGCGAAAAACGTTTCTAGTTATTAACCTTCCAGGACGGTGTAGTGCCAGTCTATACAGATAAGATAATCAAAGAAGCGTAATGATATCATCAGTTGGCATCCAGACAATAATTCAAAACCATTTGTACATTTGCTGACAACTCACAATGTATAAACAAATTGATACATGTAGACTCAGTACAAAATGTAGGCTTATCCTACCTTGCTAGACATTAGTTCGAGTTTGACATTTAGAGCATTTTGACTATAAAGGGGAAAATATACTTTAGTTCCACCTACAATTTACCAAAAACACTAAAATTAACCCTACACTAAATGAGTCCGATCGGATAGGAACTAAAATACACTATATTTGTTCAAAAATTTCTGGGGCCGATTTCACTAACATAAAGCGATGGTCGCTAAACCTGTTGTGATCGCTTAACTCCAAAAATGATCGCTAAATTGTTAAAAATACCCATATTTTGCGATCATTTTTGGAATTAGCAATCAAAACGTGGGTTAGCGACCATCGCTAAATGTAAGTGAAATCAGTATGGTTATCTCTTCACTTCCACTTCATATCTGTTTCAAAAATAATAAATCATGTTTTTTACAGTTTATCTCAAATTTTGCTTCTATATAAATCAACAAATATGATCCATCTTTAAAATTTAAAATCAATTTTCTACATGCTTCATGTGATCTTCTCATAAAATCAATGTCATAAGCTTACCAAACCAAAATAACAGATTCTTAAAGCTTACCAAATCAAAATTACAGATTCTTTAAGCTTACCGAACCAAAATTACAGATTCTTTAAGCTTACCAAACCAAAATTACAGATCTTTCTTTAAGCTTACCAAACCAAAATTACAGATTCTTTAAGCTTACCAAACCAAAATTACAGATTCTTTAAGCTTATCAAACCAAAATTACAGATTCTTCCTCCAAAATACCAGCAGATTATTAAGCATTTGAGAACAGATTGAAAAAAAAAAACATTGTTTTTTCATCATAAAGGAAAACCCACGGCACATAGGAAGTCAATGCTGCATGTAGCAGTTCATCTGTACTGTGCGTTGTATTATAGATGCATTAGAGAAAGCCAATTATGTAAGGCAATCCATTAGCTTTATAACTGGATTATACAATCTAAATGTTTTCAACTAGAACAATGACATCAACTGCAACTCATTAAAGCTATAAAAGCAAACAGAAAAGGTTCACAAACAACGTAGAACTATACATGATGTAATAGACCATTTAACATCCATCCAGAACTTAACATGGACTTCACCAAACATATGCCAGTTTATTACTATGCCATTTTGTCAATGAAATATTTTTTTCTTCATATTATTAAGAGCAAAAAAAGGAACTCCCAAACGCTTAAAAACTATCATACAAAAATGTCTTGTTTCCCCTGGGATTTAAACCCCAACCTCTTGCATCCAGACCCAATGTCCATCTATGGCGAGCCAGCGAGTATGTCATGCCATGGCAGCACTTTTGTGCCCATCTGTATCCCCCGTCTATGATATATTTGGACTTAGGCAAATGTCTTGATTTTTGCTTGCTAGATTTTGTTGGACTGTGATGTGTTAGGGCTAAATAAAAATAAGAATCTCCATTCCAGGAGCACGTTTTAAAAAGATATGAATCAAGTGTATGTTTGATTTATGAAGTGTAAAATAGGTTTATACAATGTAAATATATGTTTGAAATTCAAACGTATGCTTCAAATCTTTATGATAAACTTGTTCTAAAAAATCTTATCCCTTGTACAACAGATTGATAAACAACAAATTCTAGAAAAGCTTCTTCTCTACGGAATGAGAGACATGAAATGGGAGCGAGAAAGATGCCTGTGCCTAGTTTGCCTCTACATGTACATCTACACTGCAACTAACACAGTCAATAAGAAAATCAGTTTGCAAATTCTGTTTGATTGAACTGCAAGATAAATTGGGCTAGGCTGTAAAATCCATATGCTAACACAAATATTGGCATTACAACACAGAATTATCTCAAACATATGCAAATTTACTTAAGGTAGTGAAAATCCTTTGGCCCACAAACCTTACACTGTAGAGTCAGTCAACATGAGATGTTGAATCCCAGTTGAGATTCAATTCAATCTCATTTTGTAAATCAAACAAAAATTAGCTTGAAGGTATTAAGTATAAAATCAGTTCTGTCATACACTTTTACAGATTTGATTTTTTTATACTCGTAATTTTCTGTACGTTTATGACATTATTATGTCTGTTTAGACATGGTGCATGCAACAAATTAAGCATGTTGGCAGTAATGGAAGGTGAAATATCAAAAGAAACAGGAATTTATTTATATAAAAATATAAGATAAAAGTCCGGTATACAAACTTGATTATGTTAAAAATTTTAAGTAATTTAAAGCAAGGCAGTTTTGTATATAACATTATTGATGCCCAAGTAGCTTAAAAGACTGATGATTGTTAGGCCAAAAAAAATATTGTTTGTTTGTCCTCGCCCGACAGACCGTCAAAATTTGGCCCAACCGTGTGCTATATAAAGTTGTTTTTTTTTATTTTCCAACTCTTATTTGAGGATTTTTCATGCAAAAAGATATAAAAATTCATTGAGAAAGTCTTCAAATCATAAAAATATGATATGAATTGACATGAACTGTATTTTCCAATGTAGAAGACCTCTTAAGAATCAGCAGTATATTGTTCTCGTAAGTTAAGTTTAGTTCTTGTTCATTTCTTCAATTTTTTAAGGTGACTTTCATGTACATTTATTACAAAAAAACAAACACAAAAAAAACGACCTACTGACACGACCATTTCAGAGGCCGTTATAAAAATATTTTTGTTTTGGCCTTATGACTGACATATCTAACACTTTTGGGCGGCATGTAATTTTTATAGTTCCAACACGAACGATTCAATATAATATGGTTTAATAGAGTTTATTATCTAACTCAAACGGACTTGGAGTTGGCCAATATAAATAATATGAAATAATCAAAATGCTGTCTTTGAATTTTGTGTTTTATGTGTTAATCTGATGCAATTGAAATGCACTTGCAAGCGGACCCCATATAGTGTCCCACTCTCCCCTCTGGATTCGTTTTGTCAAGATTCAGTCTTGCAGGCATTATTGTGCCTGGCATACAAACAAACAACATCTAATAATAACCATCCAAATTGCCTGCAAGTATCTTGCTGGTCTAATAACAAACACAAATGAACATCCACCAGTTTCAACACAACCCGGGGGGGTACTCAAGTTTGGTTTTGGTAGGGGTGTGCCGCTGGGAAATTTGAAGTACGGCCCATGCATATACCAACTTTCAAGAAGAAGTTATACCAAATTCCCCAAATTTTGAGTCAAAAGTTATGCGAAAATTTACTCTAATTTGGTACAAATTTCTTGATTTTTGTTTGAAATTTAGAAAAAATATCTAAAATTTGCGACAAAATGGCGCAAATTTTATCAAATTTTGAAAAACAGACACATCGAAATACCACATTTTGCAAAGAAAAAGGACCAATTGGTATACCAGACAGCCTGATTTTGATACCCAAGTTTGCAGCACATCCCCGTGATCACTTTTGTACTAAGTATCCCCCCCCCCCCGGGAACACACTTGCTAATAAGAAGGCTAAAAGGCATGCTGTTACAAGAAAAAGACAAGATGCCTCTGTATGTAGTAATAAAGCGTGGTGCGGATTAACCTCTATTTGCAATACCCTAGTCAAACTTGTTTGCACATGGTAATTTCCAAGCCCTGATTTAACCAACAATTTCAAATAATAGCTTCAACCTGCCTTGACACATATTAGTTGCTGATACTCAGAAGAGATGACTAAAAATAGAGCACTTTTAAGAGATACAGGAGTGGATATGTACAGGTCCTATAAAAGACAAGATGCCTATATGTGATGACTCAGCCCGCAAAGGGGGACTTTGCGACAGAACACTTTTCGAGAAACTGATGAAAATAGGCAGCAAAAAATACAGAAAATAATAAGAATTTCCAGCAGATTTTCTGTTGTAAAATGTGATTGCCTTGATCAATTTCAACAAGTAAGGTGTCATTTGAAAGCGTAGAAAATGCTATAACAGATGAAATGATAAACTCAAAATTGATATCATCTTCAAAGTCCCCCCTTTCGAGGTGAGCCATCACATATGTAGTAATAAAGTGTGTGGATTAACCTCTATTTGCAAGACCCTATAGTCAAACTTGTTTGCACATTGTAATTTCCATACCCTGATTTAACCAACAATTTCAAATAAGAGCTTCAATCTACCTTGACACATATTGGTTGCTGATACTCTGAAGAGATGACTAAAAATAGAACATTTTTAGAGATACAGGAGTGGATATGTACAGGTCCTATAAAAAGTAAAAGTGAAATCTGTATCTTCCAAATTATATTCTTAAGAAACTTGCCGATTCTTTAGTGATGCCACACTTTAATTACTTTAGTCAAGTTTGGTCTAATAGCTCTTTCACTCTTACTAACAGGCTACAAATTCTTATGAACAACCTTGCTAGAATCATTGTGTCAGCAGATATTAGAACTTCAGTTGATTCTATGATGAATGATCTCAATTGGCAAAAGCTTGATGTAACTTGGAAGAAACATGTTCTTATTATGTTATTTAAGTGTCTCATTGGGGAAGCCCCAAATTATTTGTGTTCAAACTTTATTTTCACTCATACTACCCACAGTTACAGTACAAGGGGAAATTCATCGAACATGCTTGTTGTTCCCCGCTTTAAAACAAATTCTGGTTTCAGAACTTTTCATGTTAGAGCAGCAAACCTTTGGAACAACGTTGTTGATACTGACACACGTTCAAAATATAATTCTTTGTCTATTGGGCAATTCAAATATTTAATTAATGATGTTTGAATATGTTTGCATGTTGACTGTAGTTTTTTTATGTCTTGTATATGATATATGATATCATTTTTATATAATCTCTTGTAAATATTTGTAAATTATGTTTTATATGTATTACAACTAAAACAGGGCCTTCTAGAATAGCAGTGCTTAGCCACTGAAGAAGCTACCCTGTATAATGAAAGCTTAAATGAAATATTAATCTCATAGAAATAACTTTTGCTGAACTTACATCCAATATGAACATTATTATCAACTAAAACACATCCGTCAAAAGTTATAGAGTACAATGTAGGTGAAAACGATTATTTTTTAAAATCCATAAAATGGCAAGGCGCCCGGCAAATATTCTCAAAATAATGGTGACCGTTAATCTTGTGTAATCTTAAAGACGCTATCCATAATTATGATATGCAAACAACCTATATAGAACATCTTTTCCAGCTAAATAATAAGATGTATACAACATAAGTGTATGGTGAAAATTTCACTTGATTGGGACAATTCGTTTTCAAGTTTTACGCTTCTCAGTATTTTAAAAATTACTGTCGAAGCTCCAACAGTAATTAGAAAATGACACATTCTCACTTTTCTCAAAAATACAAGCATTCTTTCATAATAATATGAAAGATTTGTTTAGGGTTTGCACTTTGTAACATACTAGTTAAGGGTTCTTACTAGCCAAAAAAATCTATTTTGATAGAGGTGACCTTGAGGATGAAAAGAGGATCATGAATTACCCCTTTAAACATGAGTATCAGGTAGACAGAGCATCTGAATAATCCCTACCGTTGAAATACCGCCGTTCCATGCCTTGACAGATCCTACTTACAGACCAGAGCAATCACATCACTGATACTTTTGCAATCCATTTCTTTGATTAATCTTCAAGCAAACATCTTCTGGATGCACTTCTGAGACCATTTACTGTGGGCATCATTAACCTTTACGAGATGTTTAGAAATCATACCTGGTCATCCGCCTAATGTTATCACAGTTGAAAGATGCTTGCTTGATTACTGCTATCGGTTCATAAAACAGAGTAAGTCTAGACTATACACATTATAATAAACAAGATTGGACATTATTTATTTGTGGATACAGAAACTTGTAAATAACTCATTTTTAAACAAGGTTTCATCCTAATGCTGGCTTATTCTAGCACAATCACCCATGAGGGTTTATTATGTGTAACTTTGAAACAATACTAAAATTAAATGTGTGTAAGGTGCAAGGAAAAACTTATTGGACAATAATATGTCATTCTGGGAAGATACTACTTTTAATGGGAAAAAACTTTCAAAACAAAGACTTAAAAAGTTAATGAACACAAAATAAGTAAAATATATCACCAAATTTAAAAATTTCGGATACAATTTTTTTTACAATTACAAAACTACCATGTAACTTTTAAGTTACAAAAAAAATTAAAATCCCTTTTCTTACCTTCTAAGAACACTTCTGGCTTAACTGAAAATCTCATGACTACATTAGACCTACGGCCTAAAAAAATTGTTTGATTGGCGTAACCCGACTGACCCTATTTTTACCACAGACCCTAAATATTTTTTGTGCATGGTAAAAAAACCTCCAAATCCCAAATTTGATGGGAAGCGATTGATGGGGACCCCGAGAAATGGCTTGCAGGACATTCAAAATTATAAATAAAAGATGTCTTACAGAAAACGTGAAGATGTTTTAGTATATGTGTCGTATATTTTGTGTTCTTGTATGTGAAACATAGACTTAAAAAATAAAAAAAAAAAAAAAAAAGATCCGACTTACCTACCTGATTTTTTTTCTAAGTTATGCCAATCAAACAAATTTTTTAAGCCTAAGGCCAAAAAGAAGCACTTTTTGCAAGAAAATATTGGTAAAGATGCATTTATTTTTTATGCAATCTGTATTGTTTACACATTTGCATTTTGCTTATTTAATTCAGTTCTGTGAAACTCGCATGAAATAGTTCATCAAAAAGGTTATTTCAACATCTTTTATTATTACAGACATGACAAGTATCATTTTACCTCTGGTTAAAAGCATTAACAGTATCAAGTTGTTTTTGTCCCAGGATGGATATTCTCTCATTGATATGGTAAATGTGCATGTGTCTGCCTTCCGAAGTACTTTTTAACAGATTTACTGTATGTGGCAGTAATTCGTGAATGCCTACTCAAAGTCATAAGCGTAGACGCTGACAGTCATCACTTTGAAAATGGACACTCGCCTTAGACACTGCTGAGAACGCTACCTACCTAGTTCATGAATTAAATCCACAAACAATAGTACAGCAAACATTGTGTTTAATCATCAAAAATCAAAATTAATCAAAAAAATCAAATTTGAGTAAAATGAAGAATTTCTCCCTTAAAAAGCCTCTATTTAAGTGTGGGTATTGCACTCAAAAATAAATATAAAGAAAACAGCAAATTGTCTAAATCAGACAAGCCATCTAATAATATACATACAATCTTTTTAATATAAAGAAACCATCCCGGGGGATTGTCCAAACTGATTAAAAATGGAACATTTGAGCTTTTTCAATTAAGCTAATGCTAGCATCAGGCAGGCAATTTGAGTTCTCTTGTGTTTCCAAATCAGGTGAGAGTAACTAGGCACAGATTGAAGTAAATATACCAAAATAGGATTGACCTTTAGGAGCACTGAGCATCCTTTGGTTTCTTCAAATTTCCAATTTTATTTCAACTTACTGTATTTCATCTTACAGTTATGCATGACTTAACAGTTGCTTGTTTTGGTTGACTCTTAACTTTCAGTAGTTTTAAAAAATTGACAAAACTGCAAAAATGTTTCTTAGTTTGTAAGAATTTGGAACACTCTTCCAAAGAATTTCAATTAAAACAGCGACAAATTGGGCATATCCACACACCATATGATTTATGTTTAATTGAATTAGAACCCTATACTACACAGGAGTTCTGAATTCTTGTCCAGTTTTGTTAGTCTATTTTGAATCCGTACTCCCTCTGACTGAGGGATTGAAATGTATATGTGATGGCTCACCCCTAAAGGGGGGACTTTGCAGATGATATCAATTTGATTTTACCATTTCATCTGTTACAGCATTTTCTAAGCTTTAAAATGACACCTTACTTGTTGAAATTGATCAAGGCGATCAAAATCTGCTGGAGTAGAAATAGCCTGCATATAAGGACAGGAAATCTACCTAATCACTGACCGGATATGACGTGGGTCCATGCGGAAGGTTTTGGGTGTGAATTAGGGACGTGGGTCCGGGCCTAAGGTTTGAGGCGTTAATTAGGAACGTGGGTCCATGCCGGAGGTTTGGGGTGTGAATTAGGGGGAGAGAGTGATAAATATTGTACGGACATGTTCGAACCAATGTGAATGATGTTAAATAAATGAAATGAATAAAATAAATGTGAATGACGTCAAATAAATGAAAATAATAATACGTATAGGCCTACATTTAACCTGTCCCGACTCGTTCGAGCGCATTATCGGATGTCTGAATTAATACTAGTAACTAAGTATATAAGATGCGAAGATTTGCTCGTACCATCATTCATTATACCCGTTAATATTCCGGAGAAGACAAGGTATCTAAGCAGTATTTATATTTGCAGCAGCAGTAACTAATGAGTATGCAACTACGGGAAGCAGCAGTAGAACGTATTACTATCCAACATTTCTTCCTCATAACTAATAACTACGAGAAAGCATTACCAGTCTTGCCGACACAGTGTTTAAACGCAGACCCTTTTATGGGGCAAGAAGATTATAATTCCTATACTTCTGGCATTCACATGCTTAAAAAGCATGCTTGTCACTTGTGTAATAGAAGGTTTACTAGAAAATTCAATTTGAAGAGACATATTAATACGATCCATGCTAAAGAGGAGTCATCTGAGAGTGATGTAAACAGTGCGGCAAAACCTGATGTGATGTATCAAAATGAGACAGATTCAGAATCAACTGACAAACAGCAGAAAAAGCTTGAAGACATTGAACAAACTTCTTGCACTGAAGCAGATAATGAAAAGGAAAACTTACTGAATGTAAGTTTTGACGATTGTGGACATATGCAGCTGCCTGGTACTGTCAGTGCACCAACGGATCAGAAACCATCCCTCGACAGTCTGATTAATGCTCCACGAAGACCATTTGCACATTTACCGAGGCTGTATCAGCGACCAAAGACTCTATTCGAAAAGAAACCTGAGCTGAATAATGAAGATTGGGAGAAAAGATATGCACTTGGAAATGACAAATTCCTAACAGTTAGCCAATTCAAAGGCAGAAAGAACGTTCATGTTCGACAGTTTTACAAGGGCAAAGACAATGTAAGCGGGCCTACCTTCAAAGGTGTAGCCCTAACACAGAGCGAATGGAACAAATTGAAAAAGCAGGTTGAGAATATTGACAGGCTATTGAAATAACAAACTTTTATTCCTGAGAACTGTAAAAAGACTGTAAAATATGTATTTCCACAAACTGTCCAGAAGATTTCACTAGAACTATGATAGCATGTGTGCAAGCAGAATATTATTTCCATGATGGATTGAAGATTAAATAAAGAAATAGTTTTTCACAATTTGAAAACAAAACTAATGTG
>JXSR01S021524.1:64785-74995 GCA_000969725.1 Ophiothrix spiculata | reverse complement strand
CAATTTGCAAGTAGCTACCTTTAACAGAACAAAAGTTCTGATACAGCAGGTAGAACTTTTTGAATGACCCTCGTAGATTTTAGAGTGTTTTTGAAATTTTACGAATTATTATTGTTCATATCGTTCTTTTAAATCCATTTTGTTGATCTTTTGAAATAAAATGTTTGTAAAATATTATACACATATGAATGAGTATGAAAATCTTGATCATGGGTTAAAGGAAGAAGCTCTTAATCGCTCTCTAAAACAGGTTTTCTGCTTCACAAAGTAAAAACGCAGTATGTGCATTTATAAAGCACAGCAGATACTTCCATCACACGTAAATTTCCTTTCAATCCATTCCCATGCAAAGAAGTTGTATGTACATGTTTTTGATTTAGTAGATACTGCCTTAAGCTATGGAAGAGCATTGGTCGTCTGCTTATTGCAGGAGGATTTCTCCATGGGAAAAAGAAGTAACTTGCAATGTATCTGCAATACTCATACTGCATTTAACTTTGTTAGGCATAGCTGCTATCTCGTAAAAGACAAACGATTATCGGTGACTTCAAAACCACTGAGCAATGTGAAAGTTTACAATAACTTACAAGAAGATACGACTCACATGCAGATTCTGAAGTACGATTTAATAACTTAATTGTATACTTGAATCATAGAGATATAATACAAAGGCTAATTTGAATTACGGTATTTCAGGAAAATCGTATCAAACTAAGGGTACGTACCAGGCCTGTAGCCAGGGGATGCGTTTTGGGCGTCGCACCCCCCCCCCAGATCCACAACAATTCCCAAAATACCCACCAAAAGAGGACCTAAAGCACCAAAACATGTAAATGGAAGGTCATTTTTTACTAAAATACTAAACAAAATACTTGAAAAACTATTGAAAACCTTTTTTTTTTTGCTTGTCACTTTGTCTAAACCACTAAAATTAGTTTTGGGGCGACCAAAACGAAAATTTTCCTCCAAAAGCTCCACTTTTTGAAAATCCGCACACCCCTTGGAAAAATCCTGGCTACGGGCCTGTATGCGTCAAGTGTAGATTTGCGCGATCTGCCTGGATATCGGGCCAAACTCCGAGAATATCCGGAGGTACAATAACTCTGCTCCATGAGCGACACAAGATGGCGGCAAATCCATATTCCCCTATAAAAATTTCCTTGATTTGAACAGAAACTCAAATGACCCTTTTTTGTAAAACATGTGCAGCACTTGTAAATTTCTCGAGTGTTCATTTTTATCAATGGTCTTCTTTAAAACTGTACTTAGTACATGTATATTTTCTCCTTGGCCAAACTTTTTTTTTTCCTTTTTTGCTAATATAACCAGTACTCTTGAGAAAACTAAAGCGGATCAGAATTTATTGATCAAACATACATTTAAGAAGCTTAAAAGACTTTAAAGCGAGACACTTGTAACGCTTCCGGTCGTGATTTTAATTCTTCTACATAGGTCGCTTTGACTAAAGATTATACTTCATACGCTCATGTATTGCAGGAATATTAGATGGAAAGCGTGATTTGTCTCAAAGGTGCCTCAGTATAGCATGTCGTTGACATGTATATGCCCGGGGCACTCAAGTATAATGTTGCAAGCATACACTCTTAGAAAGAAAGTATCAAATATGAGACAAAAAGGATCAATTTTGATCCTTTTTAGGTATCAAATATGAGCTTACCCTTTAAGGGTCAAAATGATCCCAAAATAAGGATCACAATTTTTGATCCGAAAAAATGATCAAATATTTCTTATAAAAAAGATCTGCATAAAAACATCACACTGAAGTGACCCTAGCAGGGTTTGAACCCACGCCGCACTTATACCTGCTGGTAATTACGAGACGAGCGCTCTAACCACTCGACCACGGGACTATGTGTTGAAATCAACTTATTTATACATGTTACACCATTGTATACATTCCCCGCTATGCAGCGGTTATGGGTTGTACTCAAATATGAAACAAAATATCACGTTGGATCAAAACGCGGTATCAAAATGTGAGCTCATCCTTTCCGTATCAAAGTAATCCAGAAATACGGATCAAAACTTTGATATTGTAATCAAAAAGGATCAAAATAAAATGATCCTAAAAAAGGATCAAAAATGATCCTGGTGAATTTATATTGATCCGCAAAAGGATCAAAAGTGATCCTTAAAGGATCAAAATAAAATGATCCCGAAAAAGGATCAAAAATTTGATCCCGGCCTTCTAAGAGTGTAGCGTGACCACAGTTTTTCAAAACACCCCCTAAATATATTCACACCCTTAATTAGGAATTTACCGTTACCGTTTTAACACTAGTGTTTGAAAAAGTACTCTATTTCTTGAAAATAAGCTAAAATGACCTTTTTTGATACCCCAAAAGGTGTCACCTGATACACCCTTTTGCCCTAATTCACCCTTTTCTTGGTCACGCTATGCCTGCAGCATTATACTTAAGTGGCCCCCGTGGATGTATATGTCACTTAAAACAATAACCTCTCTTGTCGTGTAGAGAGGATGTAACTCTGATGATATCTGACGACTTCCAGCATCATGATGCACTTACGATGTTATGTCATGAAAAAATCTTGTCAAGATGTTCTCCCGACGCCTCAGCTGCAATCATCTGCAATGTTCTCAAATGTTAAAAGATGCGTAAGAAGAAACGTAATAACCTTGAGAAAACAAAGTTTCAATGTGTGATGTGATCTATCTTCACGAGCCATACAAACTTGATCTGAT
This sequence comes from Ophiothrix spiculata, assembly GCA_000969725.1. NCBI lineage: Eukaryota > Metazoa > Echinodermata > Ophiuroidea > Amphilepidida > Ophiotrichidae > Ophiothrix > Ophiothrix spiculata. Next base: position 72,270 of record JXSR01S021524.1, on the reverse strand, counting down.
GATAAAGGTTAATTGTGACAGTGCGTTGACTTATCTTTAGTCTTATCATTCTTGTAGCCACAACAATGATGTAATACCATTTTGACGATAGAGAATATTTTAGCTAAAGGTTTCAACATCATTCACATGTGTGAGATTTTCAAAAGAAGATATGTTTTAAAATGAGGAAAATTTTATTACAGCAGATCATTGCATTTATCAAACGCGTAATTGTTGTAAAAATGTTGTAAAATGAGATATTCTGTTGATTGTAAAATTGACTTTCAGACTGTAAAATTTCATTACCTATTTGACATAAACCACAATTTGTAACTCTAAACAAAGACCTTTGCTCTAAATCACTGATATTTTTATGGCGTATTTTTGGTGGCAAACTATATTTAAGACTTGAAAAACTACGTCTTACTTGACACATGGGAATTTTACAAAAACATAAATCATTGGGTCCCAGTGGCGTAGCAAGGGCTTTGGGGCCCATGGACATGGAGCAGTGCGGGGCCCCTTGCTATGAAATCCCAAATAGGTTACACGTTTTTGACTATTGCTGTCATTTTCCCTGACGGATAAGCCTGCATGCCTCGTAGAACTAAAATAGGGGACACTCAGTTATCTTGGATATGATTTTTCCCCTTAGTATATGGGCTATTCAATGACAAGCTCCTATTTGACATGTAATAAGTATTTTTCATTTTACATGCCAGCTAAATATTAATGGTGTTTTAAAATGCACGCGTAGCGCGCTAAATTTTTAGCATTTTACGTTAGAATTATAGTTATATATACGTTATTTTACGTTAGAATTATAGTTACGCATATATAGCCTATTATTAAGTTGTCATTAATAAGCGTGTACTGCAATGGAGAAAGAGGGTTATTGGGTGCGACATGTGTGAATAAAGAACTTAGCCTCTGCTTTACAGAGCTAGTTTTTATGACAATCTCTGATCAGTTTGTAACTCAAAGAAAGAACAATCGGTTTATTTTGCCAACTTCATATAATAGGAAGAATTATTTGTACAGAGCACTTTTTTGAAGATTGTCACCATATTTCTGAAATTACAACTTTTTTTTTCTTCTTCTTCTTTGTTTTTCCCCCTTTTTTCTTCGCGGGGCCCCTTACCACTCTGGGCCCATGGACTTTGTCCACCCAGGCCATATTGCTACGCCAGTGCTAAACTAGTCATAGGTCAACGTGCACGTGCTCGCATTGTATTGCCCATTCTGTTCACCGGGATGTGTAGTCGCACTCACGGATCATTCTTTGGATCTTCGTGGATGTATATCCTTAAGCCCGGATCCCACACTGAAAACGGTAATTAGTCAAAAAACATGTCTTATTTGACTAATTAAAAATTAGTCATGCAGAGTGATTTTTTCATAATTCATGAAAAAATGCTGTAATTGTCTTTGAAATGTTGAAAAACAATGTTTGATGTTTTAAAAAATAGTTTCCATCTCTAAATATTCAATTTGGAATTTGGTTATTATTAGTTGATTGATAAATGATCAATTACAGAATTCATTAATAAATATCAAATGCGTCTTTAATTAGTCAATTGACTAATTGAATGACACAGGACTAACTGAATGACGAATTATATTACTAACTTCTGAGTGATACTTACCATTAATTAGTCCGTTGCAATGACAAATCATGAATTATATTAGTCATTGTGACTAAATACAGTTAGTCCTGCGTCATTCAATTAGTCAATTGACTAATTAAAGACGCATTTGATATTCACCAATTAGTCATGTAATTGATCAATTATCAATTAACTACATGTAATAATCAACTGATTACAAATTGAAAATTTAGAGATGGAAACTATCTTTAAACACTAAAAATTGTTTTGCAACATTTCAAAGACATTTACAGCATGTTTTCATGAATTATGAAAAAATCACACTGCATGACTAATTTTTAATTAGTCTAATAAGACATGTTTTTTGACTAATTAACGTTTTCAGTGCAAGTTGTCGTGGAGATTAACGCCGTAACCGCTCAGTTGACCATATTATTACGTTTTGCGCAAATGACGTCATGCGCACAACGTAATATGGTCGTTCGAGCAGAATTGCCTGTATTTGCAGTAGTTTCAAGATGCATTATGGGACATACACAACTGGTCTATTGCCCCAATTATAAAATTATAAAGGCCTTGATATCTTTTTTGTAGCCATTTTCATTCAAAGTTTTTCTCGTGGTGTTTCATTTTCACCACTATGTTACTCTCATGAAGTAATATTTTTGTCATGGTAAATGTTCAACAATTAACCAAAATGTTCATGATGGTGAACTATTATTCGTATCAAGGCACATTTTGCAATTATTACTCATCTGTAGTATTTTGATAATTCATATTACATTACTTTCTTTGGTAATTTTTGTTTACGACAATTACCTTGGTCTATTAATTATAATCTGAAACTCTCCTGTACTGTGGATTTTATTCTGAAGAAAAGATTTGCTCACTGCTTCATATAAATTAATCTTAATTTTTTATCATTCTAATTGGAGTTTTAGCGGATTATTCAGATCGATAATATTGTCTGGAAACTCGAGGTCAATATGCATTCAGTTGTCTAAGTTTTACAATTGGTAAAAATGACGAAGTCTATCTGGCTCGTAAATGTCGTTACTTTAGCAACTGAAAGCTAAGATTGACGGTTTCAATATTTTAAGGAAGTGCTATTTTCCATTGTCTGAAGTATCGATTGTCGAAAGTACTGTTTATCGATCGACATGTCAATACACAAAATGAAAGTATCGATACTAAACGATATCAAGACCGAGGAAAAAAATCTTACATGCTTAAAATAAGAGAAACAGCCGACTTGCACTTTCAATGCATGCAAAGCTTTCTCCGCGACGATCGAAACACTAGGGCCGTATTCCAGAACGATGTTTAACTCTAAACGTAAGTCGAAATCGCAAATTAGACCATCGTTTAGCTAAACGCAATTCCAAAAGAGTCGATACATTTAGCTATCTGTTTAAATGCATTAAACAGTCCATAAACCGCCGGTAAATTAGACTTGCTCCGGGGGTAGTTTAAGGTGTGTTTAAAAATACGTTTGCATGGACTGACTGATACTTTCAATGGCTAATAATTTTTATATGGCGAAGTTTAAATTTGATATTATGAAGGGGCAGTGGTGTCGCCATTCATTTTTATCAAGGGGGATATGGCAAGGCGGAACAAAGATTTTGAAGGGGAATGTATGGTTTTACAACAATTTTCTTAACTTTGCACGTTTAGGCCTTATTGTTTTTAGCCTTTGTACTGCAACAATACAGAATTTCCTCAGTATACTTGACTGTTGCCATGGTAACGGCGACCATATTTGATTTTAATGATATTACGGGAACACTTTTCCTGGATTAACGACAACACATTACCGTATACAGACATTGTTTGTTGGAAGATAATTAAAACAACAATATGTGTCACCCCAGAACCTTTTGTGTTTTTTTTTTTTTCATTTTTGATTTCTTTAGCCTTCAGCATGTTCAGTTTAGTATTGATAAATTGGAGTTCCAATTTTGGCAAAATAATCTCAAATTTTGACGATATTTTGACTAGTTTAAGGCTATATTTCAGTTTTGGAGATGAAATCTCCAAAAAAAGGGGAAAAAAGGGGGAGGGGGGCTATAGTGACATACTAACAATTTAACCAAATGTTAGCTCAATGACTGAAAAGATGGCTTCAAAATTTGTGTTCCCGTGAGGGAAAATAATCTAACATGGCTGTAGTTACCATGGCAATGGTAAAATACATCTAGAAATTTGGGTATTGGTTTTCAACACCAACACCATACATCCTCAGCCCCTTAAAGGGGAAACTCCCCAAATGTGTAAACTCATTTACATTATGGTGCACCCCAATTTCTATACAATACTACAGTGGAACCTCGTTAACACAAAATCACTGGGGTCCATGATTTTAGTTTGTGTTATCAGGATTTTGTGTTGTCCAACTGAATTCACATAGAAAATGTACACTTGGGACCAATAAACATTTTGTGTTATCAGGGTGTTTGTGTTAACAGATTTTGTGTTAACGAGGTTCCACTGTATGTAAAAAAATAACAACGTTTTTAGTCTTTTCTTCTGAACACATGCTGAAAGGAGTAAATTTACTACTTTTTTGAGCAAATATTGCAATTTCAGCGCTTTATTAATATGATTTTTGACATGCGCGAACAAAACGCGTAAATTTTTAAAGCTTTTTTGTTACAATTATACGAACAAAATTAACTTGAGTATGAGCTGATGGCACTGCACTGGAGGGAAAAAATATACCATTTTGGGAATGCTATACTGAAAAAGAGTGTAAACTGTGTAATTTCAATCTGATCTGTATACTTTGTTTTTTCATGTGACAAGAAGGAGGCAATGTTTCTTTCGGGGAATCCCACCTTTCTCCTTCTAGCTACGCCACTGTGAAGGAGCTCTGACTTAAGATGGGGCCAAAGGAGGACCAACCATTCGATTTGGGTTCAAACTCCTCATGAATTTGATATAGCTGTCCCTCTTTCTTGAACTCTTCCCATTTTCTAATCCAATATGTTTTTATTTTCGGTGGGTATATTACTTTGAACAACAAGAAAATAAATATATTCATTTGCAAATTATTTTAAATTTAAAGTGCAGTACTGTACAAACACAGTTAACCCTCGTCCACCTAAAGTATTTTCTAATACATCGTCACCTTAGGGGGACCCCCCCCCCCTGTGAAAATGAAATTTACATGCCAAAAGTGTAATAGTTTAGGGTAGTGTGTCCTCTTTCTATTGATACCAAAATCATGAAAATCGGTCAAGGTGTTACGTAATTATGACGTCATAAAGTACTTTAGGTCGAAAAAATTCGTCGAATTTTCGGCGAACATTGAAAAAAAGTCAACAATTCGCTATAAAAGTTATAAATATCGGATTTTCATCGGTTTGTTTGCTACTGAATGAAGGAAATGGTAGTTATAACATGTTCTGTTAGTTTAAGTTGGTTAGCATTCAAATAATTTTGTTACCACCCCCTACCCACGGACTTTGACGGCTTACCGTACCCAACCTAAGGTGATACCCCGACTTTGTTCATCAAAATGACCGCAAAGGATGTAAAAACAAGTGACCCCCCCCCCACCCCCCTAGGAGGACGAGGGTTAAATTCACCCGCTTTGTAATATAGGCCTACACACGTTTCAACTTATCACTGCACAGTCTAGACCTAATCATGTATAAACACACGTTCAATCGATGGAACGTGTTAAAAAGTACAGAGAAGAGTTAACGACACAATTAATATGTCACACTACGTTGATTGCCATTGACAAAATTAAATCGAATATCAGGGGGATGATATTTCTGGTTGTGAAACATTGCGTTTAGTTAGACTATTCGATAAAGCATTTACAAAACAACGCACTCCTAAAACGTCAGTCTAGCTAAACGATTGTTTGGCTTAGACAAAGGTCTAACTAAACATCGTTCTGGAATACGGCCCATAATTTTCAAAGCTATTGATCTTACTCTCCATATATTTCGATGCAATAAAGATATACACACTCAGGAATTGTTTGACAATGTTTTAATTATCAAATTGCAAATTTGTTGATGTTCATAACGTACTCAAGGTTTTTTCCCCCGCTTCATAAAAAAGCAAAAGCAACCGGCCCAAGGCATTTGGGTTATCTCTTTTACATCCTTTGCGGTCATGTTGATGAAACAACTAGGGGGTAGCACCTAAATTGGGGTTAGGGTAGGCCGTCAAAGTTGGGGTGTAGTGGTGGGGGTGGAGTGAAATCCCGGAAATTTTAAAGTCGCCATTTTGAAACATTTATGCATGTTATATAACCCAAATTAACAAGATATGTTAGAATCATCATTTCCCTTCTTAATTTGCAAAAAATCCGACGAAAATCCGTTATTTAGATTTTGTATAGCAAAATTTTGATTTTGGTGGCCACTTTTGCCATAATGCAATTTTGACTGATTTTCCCATCCGAAAGTACTTTATAACGTCATAATTATGTAACGCTTTGGCCGATTTTGATGATCGTGGTATCGTTGGATAGGAGAGGGTCCTACCTATCTATAAATAGCAAAACCAAGTTCAAAGAGGGTTCCGTTTTATAATATTAGGGGGGTTGCAACCTCCTCCCCCTTCGGAGGACGTGTTACAAAAAATAGCTTAGGAGGACAAGGGTTAATGGTAAATCAAACCCGTTTATTAAAGTGTGTGATTATCGATAATGTTGTCGACATGTCGGATGTTTGTCTCTTGGCAAATCGATACTCAAAAAGCCTATCGAATAACATCACTAATGTAAGGTATCTGGTCCACGCGTACTGGTACGCATTTGTTTTGATTTCGCAAGTGCAGCAACACGCATGCGAAGTATACGCAGAATAATGTTTTGAAGCCCAAAAATGTCACATTTTCTCATTTTCTTGTGAAAACTAGGCGGGTAAGCCCCATTTTATAATGTGTTAATAATTGAGAAAACATATTATCTTGCACAAATTGTGTAAAAAAATGAAACCAAATTTCAATGTAAAGTATTTTGAATCAACACCAAAGATGTCCCTTTTGCTGCATTTCCCATAGACCCCTGTACTTTTTTCCCCAAAATGATTTTCTTAAACTGATTATATTCAAACGCAAAAATGAGTCCTATGACATCCAACTATTATCTTAACAATTGGTTCTACATCGATACAATATTATTCATGTCGATTTTTACTATCAAATTTCAATCACACCACTGTTTGATCACTAATAATATATAGCCATTTATAGCCAAAGGCACGTTATTGGTTGCGCTATTTCTATACATTAAGTTTCCCGGTTTTTAAAAATCTAATGACCCTTACTTTTGACATTTGCCACATGGATAAGGTAAAGGGGACCCAAAACAAAATTTATTCATGTTAAATTTACACAACAAATATTTAATTTATGCAATATGCATATACATTTTTCAAAAAAATGAATAGCGCGACCAATAATGAAATCTCATAAAATGATCTAAAATGAGTATATTTTATAGACAAAAAGTGAAATTTAATTATGGAAACAAATATTACAGTTCAACACCTAATTCCAGAACAAATTTATACACTTTTAAGGGCCTGCATTTATTGTTACAGTGTATTTTTGTCGAGAAATTAATAAAAGAACCCATCAAACAGCTGTGATCAGATGCATCATGTACCGGACACATCGATTTAGAGAATAAAAGATGGCGATTTATTGTTTTGCCTGTCATCTATCGTCTCAGAATGGATGGGCGTACATTATTTGTTCGTAATGGGCACCCCCTCCGACTTATTCTTAGTCACAAATTTGAGTCATTTATAAACCAAAAACGATGTAAATTATTGCCAAAAACTATAAATATTATCATCGGAAAAAAACGTACACCCCTATTCAAACATGAAATATTCTAAACCCAGTAAAGATGTTCGCGCCGGAAGTGTGC
>JXSR01S021523.1:0-14895 GCA_000969725.1 Ophiothrix spiculata | reverse complement strand
GGAGAATCTTTGCAAGAATCTTTTGATTCTTTACATTCATACACAATTTGTCCACCTCACTTTACCGGAATCTATTTGGATTCTCGCAAAATCCTCTCCGGGAGAATCTCTGCAAGAATGGATTCTCGCCGAATTTCTACCCCTGTATTCAGAAATTTTTAATGGTTCCAATTATTTGTTGCAGGTGCTAAATTCCCCATAAAATGGACATCTCCAGAGGCTGCTATGTACGGCAGATTTACTATCAAATCTGATGTCTGGTCATTTGGAGTTCTACTCACAGAGTTGGTGACATATGGTAGGATACCATACCCAGGTATGTGACATTGTCAAACAGAGATAGGTTAGGCCAAAAAAAAAGAACTTTGTCTCAGCTTCCTTAGGCCCAAAACCCTAAGCGCTACACCTTTTTTTTTTTAGTCAAAAAGGCTATGCGCTTCGAAGAAACCTTTGTTACGTTTTTAGGTGTCTGTTTTTTGCGGCCGAATTTTGTCCCTTTTTTATCTCTCAATGTGAGAAAAAAATAAAAAAGCAAAAAATCTCCTGAAGCTGAGACAGCGTTCTTTTTTTTCTTTGGCCTTAAATGGGATTTAGTTTAAGTGCCAAATATAATACAAAATGCTTCAGGGGGGCCCCACTAGAAATGAATCGGCAACCCTTGACCTCACATGACCCTGACCATGAAGTGAGTTCATATGATAGAAGTTTGTCTCTTATTCAAATTTTAGTATTTGACTTTTAGTCTTTTGATAACGTTTGACATTGAGTGATCTTCACAGGACACATCCAAGTGTGCTGGCTATTTGCGGTGCAAAGTTTGGTCCAAGAGATAAGAATTATGGCTGTGACTTGAGATTTGAGATGACCAAAGGTCAACTCTCCTTACAATGTTTGAATGACCTAAAATGACCTTTGACCATAAGGCCGCCTCCAGGACTGTGAGAGCCAGCTAATAAAAAAATCTGAAAATAGTGACAAAATGCCAAAAACAGGCTGAAAATAACAAAAAAAAACCTGAAATTCTGACTCCTTTGAAGACATGAAATATCTGAAATCAGATTAAAATGTCAATTTCTGAATTTGACCTCAAAACAGCCTTTGATCTTGAGTGACCTCAACTTCAACCTCACTCCAACAACCCCCTCTCCAAGCCCGTTCCCTCGGCAAACACTACTGTGGGTGAGGGTCATACATGGCACTTTGTTTGAAATCAATACCTATGCATTGCCCACATGAATTCGTCATGTGAGTGCTAGAAAGTCGTATCTGCAATAGCTACCTTACGTCATAAATTTGGATTGCACACTGTATGACCTCCAGTCTTTGGTCAGTGGTTCTTGAAATGGTTGTTACTGTCACCTGAAGAACCATTTCAAGAACCACTGACAGGAACATTTTGAGTTATTTTTCACATTCTTGTTACAATGGTGTAAAATAAATATAACTTAATGCAGCCATTGCTGATAAGACTTTCTTGCACTCACATGACGAATTAAAGCTCATTTCTGAACCATGCATGTTTCTGTGAGGTATCGTTCAACTTTTATTACGGGAGCTTGTGTGGTCTAGCGGAACAGAGCAGGACTCAGTAGGGCGTGAGTTCGAGCCCCATTAGCGCCAATGAGTTATGCCCTTGGGCAAGGCATTTAGTCTCCATTGCTTCGTCTATGGGTAATTACTAGGAATATAGTCGAGTAGCGCCGTCTTATGGTTCATCGATACCAAGGATATCGTAAAAGGCAGCTGACTGTATTCTATTTGTAATGTAATAATTGTCATAAGCGCTTTGACCCGATGTTCAATCGGAAAAAGCGCTATATAAGTGGGATAATTATTATTATTATTATTATTATAAGTTCTAAGATACCAAATTGTCTTCCTCGCAGGTATGGTCAACATGGAAGTACTAGAACAAGTGGAGCGAGGTTACCGGATGCCCAAACCAAACCAGTGTCCAGACTCTCTCTATGAGTTGATGCTCAAATGTTGGAATAAGGACCCATCAAGCAGGCCGACATTTGAGTTCTTACATTCCTACCTAGATGATTACTTCGTTGCCACTGAGCCAAACTACAAAGAAGCTGAATAAACACATAGAATCATGTGAATCACTCCAAAATGTTTCTCAGGAGCAATTGGATATTTGTCTTCGGATCAAGTGTAAAAGTCGTCCAAGAATGCTTTCATATTAAATGCATTACATAGAAGAAGCTGAATAATCACAAGGAATCATGTATATCATTCGAAAAATGTTTTGCAGGAGAAGCGGTAGGATGTTTGTTTCTATATCAAGTCCTCCAAAAGTGCTCTCTTCGAAATTGGACAATCAGTCTTTTGTGTGATTGATCAAGGTGCAGTATACCAACTTAAACTTGCACTTGAATGAACAGGACCTATACCTGCAGGCTGGGAGGCTTTCAGCATTATGTAGACCTAGGGGATTTCCAAGGTTAAAGGCTGATATTTGGCTTAATGACCCTACTTCTTTATTGTAATATGTACTGTATAAGTGGCATTTTTCGCACCGCGAAAATTTATGTGTATTTGTTACAGCGGGAATTCCATTGTCGGCAAACATTTACGTGCGCGAAAATAAAAACACAAGAAAGAGTCCAGAATTTGCCGTGCGCGAAAATATTGGCGTTTACAGTACATGTTATTCCTCAAGATATTTTACAGGATCTTGAGGAATAAAGATTATTTCTAATTGCAACATCAAACTTTCCTTGATCGCTTTAGCTTTGATTGATTTTGAACATTTACCCATCCACATACCCTATGACTGAAAATGAATCCAGACCAGTACCAATAGAAATTGTGGGATCATGTCATTAATTTAGCGGACATTGGTCCCCTCTGTATCAAGACTTTTTTATGGTAGGATCTATATATTTTCTACTGATTTATTTTGACAACCTTCAAATTCAGCTAGTTTTGAAGGTTCAAGTTAGATGCATCAAGCAATCACATTGCGGTGATTCAAAATTATCTTAAGAGTTAAGAGTCCATTTGCTTACCATGTAACTAAGAATATTCAACTTTGCTCATCCAGGGTTGCACTTTTATATGATCAATTTTAGAACACCCTATTGTTGATCATCACTCATCATCTTGTTTAGGCTTTCGCCATGGAAACCCAGCTTGGAACTTGGTACCAAGTAAGCTAAAGGAAGCTTATCTTCAACTGGGCTCCAAGATGTTTTTAAATTAAGTTTTGAATGCAGGAGGAAGACAAGGTTACCTGGAGAAAAACCTGCGGAAGTGAGCATTGACTGAAAACCAAATGCACACAAAACGCCTGCAGGGCCAGGAATCAAACCCGGGACCTCAATGGTGCAAAGCAAGGGAACTACCGCCGGGCTTACCCGCTCAGACTAATATGAACCAATTCTTCATACAGCTGATTGTTATCAGGGAGTGCATTACTGATCAAACTCAATGGCTGAAAATTACATATGGATGTAGCTCTTTGTGTTGACCAACAACCAATTTTTTTTGGTAAAATTTTTGGTATGATATTTTGTGTATAAGCAATATCTCTGTGCAAAATGTTGACTTAATATGTGTCCCGTCATATTGAAAGGTACTTTAAGGGTCCCAAAATGAAAATTGATTTTTTTTTTGGGTCTCATCCGAAAGATTATAAATTAAGCTTCAAAATGACACCTTGCTTTTGGTTATTGGATGTTCGATCTCAATGTTACATCCAAATTGGTAAAAGGCATCGGGCTGATTCAGAAAACTATAGTTCTGAGAAAATCGAGTTAAAAGTTTCTGTACTGTTAAAACTTGAATGGAGAAAGGATTTTTATCCTTGCTTTTAAAACATTTGCCTATGTTGAAACCTGATTAATATGATAGAATACACTTCAAAGGTAATGTTTCCGATTATATTAGAAGTTTGATCTTGGTAGTGATTTTTTACTTTGCTCAGCTTCGATGGCATGTATCTCGTAATTTACGATGCCGACCTTAAGGTACTTTTAGATATGATGGGGCACATATTTATTATTTGGTGACAGCTCAACTCAGTTTTTTTTAAACAAAAACATTTTCAACATTAACTAATTAAAGATTATTACCATGCTGCAAGATCTCACCATATTGGACTATATTTCTCTATTTTCCGATTCTTGTAATAATAGTCTTGCAGTGTATAATACAATGTCATGTACATACATTTTGATATTTTAAAGTACAATTATGGACCAAATCATAGAATATAATTTTGTAAACCATATAGATTTGTATTTAAATGTATACATTAAGTAACCAAAAAAATCCATGTTTTACGCGCTTTGGGACCTTTCAATTTAAAAAAAAAAATTGCCCAAAATAACCAAAAAAGCTGGGGAAAAAATGAAAAATTATTACTAAGGTAACTAGGGTATAATGCTGCAAGCATCAGGGCTACATTTTTGAAAAATGCTGAAGATCTATAAATTACTTTCCTGAAAGGTTCAAGGAGAGTTGTCAGGAGAGTGATTTGAGGTCACACCATTAGATATTAACTGGTTTTAGCAGATCGAGGTGAGCTAAATATTGCTCTCCTAAGAGACTGTTTAGGCAAGCAGAGGAGGGCAATCACTCTAGCTTGCCTTAAAAATGGAGGCTCGAGGCATACAGGGATGTGAATTTCCTCTTTTAAGCTGATTTCTTCTTTTTTGAAAATTTATTCAAGGCCAAATTTTAGCTTTTTTATTTAATTTTTAGCCCATTTTTAGAATTTGTCAGTGTTTTTCCTCATTTTTGTACAATCTTCCCCCTTTTTTCAAGAGGTCTCTCACACCCCTGGCATAGCATGATCACAGTTTTTCATAACACCCTCTAAAGTGTGATTTTATAAAATTAGCCAAAGTATACCCTTTTTCCCCTATTCACATCTTAAATCATAGGGATTTTACAATTACCGTTTTAACACAAGGGTTGGAAAAAGTACCCTATTTCTTGAAAATGGCTGATTTTGATACCCTAAGGGTATCACCTCTTTCACCCTTCTGTCCTCAAAACAACCCTAATTTGATCATGATATGCCTATAGAATTATACTTGAGTGCCCCCTCCCCTTGGATTCCAAGGTGGAATGTCCGTTGCCTCATCCCTATCTTGTAATATCTATATATACTTGGTGGTCCAACCAGTACTTCAGAAACAGCATTGATCATAACCTCTATTTTTATATATTTCTTTTTATATACATCCACAACAATTGTGTGTTGATATCCAATGTCTACAAATTTGACCCATATTACCATTTGTAGTATTTTCACAACAGGGTATTTAATTGGTACTTTTTAATTTGGTATTATGGAATTAAAAAGAATATATCTATTTTGTTATTAATATTAAGGTAGCTTTAAAACGTTTTAAAACCAATCAGAAGAAAAGGGTATATATATATATATTTTTAAAATTTTACCAGGGTATAACTGGTCTATATGTCCATTGTAGGGTCTTGTTTGTTTACTTTCTTTTACAGTTGGTGCTATACTTTGATCAACACCAATTGAGACCGTCCATCCCAAACAAGCCAAACGAGCAATTTTCATTTTGCGCTACAGGTGAAAATACATGTCAAGGTCGTAATTTGCCAAAATTGAGTTTTTGACAGATTCATAATCCTTATGTTTACTTCAAAACTCCAGCATAGTTTTATTTCAAGAAAATGATCGCAAATATGAAATAAATGGCAGATTCATGTGTTGAAGGGTCAGCTGAGACAGATTTGTCCATGCAGACCATCAAAGAAATACCGTCCCATCTGCTCTTAAAGGTGCAAACTTTGCCTTGACAATTCGTCATGTGAGTGCAAGAAAGTCGTATCTGCAATAGCTGCCTTACATCATAAATTTGGATTGCACACTGCATGACCTCCAGTCTTGGGTCAGTGGTTCTTGAAATGGTTCTTCATATGACACAGTTACCTGAAGAACCATTTCAAGAACCACTGACATAAGACAGGAACATTTTGAGGGATTTTTCACATTCTTGTGACAAAGTATAAAATAAAAATACAGCCATTGCAGATACGACTTTCTTGCACTCACATGACAAATTCGCCCATGGGTTAGAATGTTTTGATACCCCATGTACATTTAAGATGCAGTAATTTAATAATTGGAAAAATTGATTTTTATTCAAAAGTTTTAAATGGGATTAAGCATGTCAAATGCACAAATTTTGTATTTCAAACTACATATATATAGCAAGAAAAACATGTTTGCAGAGTTTGAATCAAACATTTGGTGCAACAAGTCTTTGTTATTCATTAATTTCAATGCATCTCCTAATCAATAACGGATGCTTGGTTTTGAAAATCATCAAAGATTTGACATCAAAGAAAATTTGGTTGTGTATTGATTTTTCATCACCAAGCCTCCGTTATTAATAGAAAATACATTGGAACTTAATAATTAAAAGATAACAAAGGCTTGTTGCACCAAATGTTTGATAGCTCAAATGTTTGACCCTCACAGAAACACAGTTTCACATAGGAAATTGAGCTGCTCATTACACTTCTCACAAAACTCAGGAGAATGGTAGACAAAGCTCCTGCAATTTCTAGAAATGAAGGTTTCCATTCCTGTGTAAAACACTTATAATAAATAAACTTTTTAATAGTAGTATATGATATGCAGTGACCAAATGTTTGGGCATCTGAGATTTTGAAGATATTTTACAATCTTTTTTAAAAGTGCCATTGCAATATTTTTTGATATTGGACATGACAAACCAATTTTAATTGGTAGCTTTACAAATTTTATTTTTTAATGATGTTGTATTTGTGTGTAAAATTAAATGTTTAAAATTGCATTAATACATATGTGACCCATCATATCGAAAGGTATCTTAAGGGTCCCAAATTTAAAATTGATTTTTTGGTCTCATCTGGAAGATTATATTTTAAGCTTTAAAATGACACCTTGCTTTTGTTTATTGGATGTTCGATTATAAAGTTACATCCAAAATTGGTAAAAGGTATCGGGCCGATTCCGAAAACTAAAGATCTGAGAAAATCAAGTTTAAAGTTTCTGTACTGGTTTAACGTGAATGGAGAAAGGATTTTTATCTCGGTTTTTAAAACATTTGTCTTATGTTTTGGATGTTGGGAATACACTTCAAAGGTAACGTTTCTGATGAAATTAGAAATTCGACCTTGGACGTGATTTTTGACTATGCTCAGCTTCAATGGCCTGTATCTCGTAATTTACTATGCCGATATTAAGGTACCTTTCGATATGACGGGTCACATATAGCATTGCCAAATATGTATGTTAAGAATTATAAGTTTATTGAAAACAATTTTATGGAGGTCTCCTATATTCTGTATAGCATAAAATATTTCCACAGATGAAAGGGTACCAACATGTGCTAATTTTGATTGATTCAACATATATTTCAAAAATTTTAATTAAAAAGGCAACTAAATTACCTTTTTCAAGTTTCATGTATGTAAATTATAACTAAATTACATGTATATTATGCAATTCAAATATCTTTATTATTATAGGACTACTAATAGTCATATATATGCAAATGAAATATGTTATATTCCAGTTGATTGGCAGATACGTGACTTAATTTGGACATTTTCTTTCTTCCAAAGATCAAATGTGAATAAAATCCCAGGGATTTTTGTACGCGTATGTGCCTGCCGGATTTTGAAAATTTGACCATCTCTATACCTTTATTTGACTGAAAAACCAACCCATCAGTATACTAATTTTGACCAAAAAGCACCCAATTGAATACGCTAGAATAAGAACATCCCAACTCCATGTGCTGCCTTCTGTTAATCATATTTATAAAATATAAATGCATATAAATTTCTGAAACTGCTTTCACATCACTAAAATAGCATTTCTATGTCAATATCCTAATCATAGTGTCATATTTGACCTTGTAGTTTACTTTTTTAGACATTGTTAGATAATTGTTATAGTGCATAATTGCTATATTAAACAGTCATAATAAGAACATCCCAACTCCATGAGCTCCTCTCTGCAACTATATGCTAGGAAAATTATCTAACAATGTCTAACAAAGTCAACTACAAGGTCAAATGTGAGACTATGATTGGGATAAAGACATGAAAATGCTTTCTAGTGATTTGAAAGCATTTTTCGAGATTTACATGCATTTATATTTTACATTTCTTAACAGAAGGCAGCACATGGAGTTGGGATGTTCTTATTCTAGCGTATTCAATTGTAATCAAATTGGGTGCTTTTTGAGCACATTTTCCCAAAATACACCCAATTTAGGCAAATTGGGTGCATTCATTTGTGATGAAAACCACCCCATTGATATACCAAAATCTGTGAATATCCTCCCCAAAAGGCATGCTTGTCAATGTAAGTAACATCCCCACCACAGGAATAAAATTGATAAAGATGACCAAACAATATAATGAAAGGCCATTTGTGTCATCATTCGGAGACAAATTCGGAGGAAATTTTCCAAAAGTTAACTTTGGTTGGTCTTATACTCAGCCTGCTATTTACTTAGTCATTTACTTCAATAAAAAACCTTTCTTCATATAACCAATGTACCCTATGTATATAGGAAACAACATATGAGTGGTTCTCTGGCAAAATGAGCAGAAAGTTGCGATTTTCAAAATTGAGTTTGACATATTTTAATTCTCTATAATCTCAGCTTTCGGATGATATATAATATGTCATACTTTCTTTCTACAACCTTCATTTAGAGATCGAAATACAAGGCAGTCCACTCAAAATCTGGCGGTAAAATATTGTCGCAAATCGATTTTAAAGTTACTGATTACTCTGATTACTACAGTGTATGATAGCAAATCGCGATCAGTTACCCGTGAATAATTGCACTTCCCAGCATAATTGACCTTCAAAATGCGAGTTATAGTTTAACACTTATGCATTAATGCGTTTCATGTCAAAAAACAAAATTTGATATTTTCACCATATTTTCACTTTAGCAGCCACATTATTTTGCCAGAGCCAATTATATGTTCTACTTGGAAGAAAAAAAGTACATGTATGTATCTTTTTGTCATGTTTATGCCATTTAATTGGAATTCCAATTCATTTATTATTAAAGTGCCTCAAAACATTTTGTACTAATATAATTGTAAATAAATTGTATCATGATTGTATAATGTTTATATTTTATTTGGTTGTAATCATTCTTTCTTTAAAAATATTTG
Organism: Ophiothrix spiculata; assembly: GCA_000969725.1. NCBI lineage: Eukaryota > Metazoa > Echinodermata > Ophiuroidea > Amphilepidida > Ophiotrichidae > Ophiothrix > Ophiothrix spiculata. The sequence continues at coordinate 5,712 of JXSR01S021523.1, read as the reverse complement.
TTATTGTTTCCTACGTGTACAAGAACATTTCTTCCTTAAGCACAATGGTTTTAAGGCCTTAAGACAACTTTCATAGAACAATATTAAAGGTGTAGGATCCTATTCAACATGTGCATCATTTACTTTTAACTAATTGACCTTGACCTCTGAAATGCATTTTGTGAGGTTTAACCCTTAGGTTGTTTCTTGTATACTCTTCAATGGCAAAAGGAAGTATGCATCTCTGGGGATGTGGCAGTTATGTAAATACAAAAGAAATGGAAAATAGGTTTACCAATTTATTTACGTTTTATGCCATATCTGCCAAGAATTTAAAGATGAAATTTTGGATTTATTATCGGAAAAATATGTGCTTTAATTTGACATCAAAAATATGCTACTTCCGGTTAAGCACTGTGGATGAGAATGTGATCGGAACCTACACCTTTAATAGAATTAATTAATAGAATCATTTTCTCGTAAATGGTACATTAACACATGTTTGCATCAGTATTATGCATTTTGTGTGCTGAAACTAGATTTACTTCCTGTCATATGATTAAATAAATGAATTTATACAAATATTCTATGAAAACCTTGTGTTTTTCTTTATTAAAAATTCTTCAAAAGAAAAATAATTTGAATCCAAAATAATTCAGATTCATTATACATGTGTATTTTATTTCTGCTAGTGGCTCATGGCCAAATTACAAAAAAAATATTACATCATATAAAAACATATAAAACATCAAGATTTCACACTTAAAAATTTCATATTACATATAGTTTATGCTAAACTTAAACATGGTGAAAATATTGTAGACACTATAGAACTTACATTTTAAATAATATGAAATTAAAACAAAACTTGTACATGTATAAACAAAGCCAGAAATAAATTTCATGTGGGGCAAACAGTTTAAAAATTAAATCCCCGGGAAAGATGAAAAATGACAAGGTGAGTTGTTACCCTGGTAGAGCACAAAAACCTCCACCTAAAACCAGTCAACCCTCTCCACCCCTGTGGAGGGTGAGTAAAGGAGGAGGGAATTGCAAGATGGGAGAAATTATTGCACATTCAGCAAGGAAACAAAATACGGAATTGGACTTTGCTTGAATCTGTTGGTTTTGGTCCTGAGTTGGGTCAATTGAGTAGAATTGCGTAGATTTCTACCATGGACAGCGTGTCCGGAAGGGGTCATCAAATGATGAGTTCTTTCATTGTCACTTTGGCCCTTAGCAAATTTGAGGCAGTGGGCCTCAACCAAATAATGCAACCAAAATGGCAAAAGGACGCAGTATTTATTTTGGCATATTTCATGTTCATGTGTAAAAATGTTGTCCTCCTATTCCCCACCCTAATTTTGAAAATCAGGAAAATTAGTTTGTAAAATTGTTCCTCTTTTATTGTACAAGGGAATTCTTTACAAATTCCAGAAAAAAATCTGAAACTTTCTAAATATGAACAAAACAGTCTTTTGAATAGTTTTTGTGATGAAGTGAAAACATTCTTAAATATCATTCAAAGTCAACCTTTTAATATTTAGGCTTGATTCAATCTTGTCAATTGAACTTAAAGGGACTAGCCTAGATTCCACTTAGAATTAAAAACTTATGGAAATGCTTTAAATAAAGCTTAAAAGTGTTGTAAAATCCAAAAAAGTACAGAAATGTACACAGAAATGGCTCAAATTGACAGCGAATTGATTTGCAATATATCTATATGTAATGGTGGTATGATTATCCAGTGTTTTCAAAATCCTAAATTTGTACCTCAGATGGATTTACCAGATAAAATGTTAAATGAAGCTCTTGGAGATAAGTTAATACATATCAAAAGAGAAACAATTTTATCAAAAATAATTTTGTTTACCCATCACAGGTGTAGAAACAAGATCTTTTTAAGATTTGAAACTAGAAACACTTTTTTAACCATTTTTTGTCGCCGGCGACAACAAATACAGCTGGTAACTTATAATTTCATTTTTTCCCTCTGTTACTCAAATTCAGCGGAAACTACTTGTAGGATATGTTAGTACAATCATGTACTATCGATACATGTGAAAAAAATATATAGTCAGAAAATCAGTGGACAGGATCTAGGCCAGTCCCTGTAACATTTAGATTGTCAATTACGCCATTTCTGGGAAATAAATCATTTAAAACACCCATTGAGATGTTGCGTCATTTCTACATTTGAGGATGTTGAACAATTTTGTGAATTTCATGCCAAATAAGTTAAAAATTAAACCCAAAATGGAAAAAAAAGTGGATTTTTTACTTTATTTGACATAAAAATAAATAAATTGGCAAAAATCCTCAAAAATAAAAATGACGAAACATCTTAATGGGTGTTTTAAATACGTAATAGTATCTAATTTGTGAGGGAGAATATTAAATTGCATGGTTATAGCATTGATGGTAACATTGGCATTTTGAAGGAACATTCGGGGGGGGGGGTACTCACATATATACGGGGATGTGTCGCTGAAATAGGTCGCTTTTTCACAAAAAAATCCCTAAACATGGGTGCCATTTTTAGCACCAAAATCCGTAAAACATTGGTCACATTTTCAAGAAAATATGCTAAAATGGTCCCAAAAAGGTGACAATTTTAAAAAATCAGCCTTTTTTTTTTGAGCAAACTCCCTAAACATGGGTGCACTTTTTCTCAAAAATTACCCTTAAAGATGGGTATGGGTTCCAAGGTCTGAGCCGCACACCCCCGTTCAGACTAAAGTGGAGTACCCCCCGGGGAACATTCTTGCAATTAACTTGTCTGCCCAGAGATTCAAAATAAGGGGGGACTCTAAGAAATGGACTATATCCAGAATATCATGTGCCGGGACATCAGACATGTCAGGCAGTGGGCGTTTATGATCCGTTGGGTCGTCATGACAAGTGCATTCGATATTATTATTGGCATAGGCAAACAGGTTGTTTTTACATTTGCTAAGGGCGTATCGTCTTAGAGGAAGGGATGGTTGATGGTTTGATTGATGGTTTATTGACAAATACACAAAATCGGGGCACTCAGGCCAAATTGCATCGTTTTCGTATTGTCAACCGTCAACATCGAGTACTTTCAATGTTAATGTCAAGCATCATCCGTTCGAAAGTTTATCCATAAGGCCAACAAAAGATATTTAAGGTCTTATAAACACCCAAACTTGTGTTTAGCCAATCGACACTGTCTGCCCAGAGGCTTGGACAGGATTTTATTACATCCATACAGTTCATGTCTTATCCCAAACACACAGTGTGACTCCAGTCAGTACCAACAGCATTCCTATGTAGGTTTCTGAAATGAATTAAAAAGAAAAAAATCATTACAGCATCAATGACATTTTGGGACCAAAATAATTCTTGTTAAGTTAGATATGTTACAATTGGATCCTGTCAATATGGCTTTGGTCTCATACTACTCCAAGACACAGGTACACTCCCGCTCGAAAGTATTTCCGCATAGTTAAAAACATAATTTAAAAAAAATAATAAATGACCTAAAATCATCAAAAATTCATACTAGTATGGGTAACTTGTCTATTCAATATGAATAAATCGATGTTTGTTTTAATATTTAATCTTCCATTGCCATATACAAATACACCACACGTACAAATCTCATTAATATGTAACTTATAATTTTTTCATAACCTCAAAATAACCAAAATGCACAGAAATGTAAATAAATTCAACTTTTTATGTGCAGACAAAAGTAGTAATGTGCATTACCATTCTGAACAAAAAAGGAGACTTTTGAGATTTTGGACTCCATAGGGCCAGTAGACTTGCTCCAAGTCTCAGTTGTTCTTTATTTTCAAGCTTGAACAGTTTTCTCTGAAAGGTAAATTCCCACTATCCATGCTTAAACAGTAGGCCTAACTTACACCAAGGCCCGTATGGGCAACCTCGGCATAACCCCTCGCAAATTTGACAATGTCAAAGAAGGTCTTCCTCAAAAGGTACAAGAAAATCCACAAAAATAACTACCACCACCCAATCCCACCTCATCCCATATTTTTCATGGCAATGAAATCATAAAAGTCAACAAACTGGAAATTAATGTTCCCTCCAATATGTTTACTGTTTGAAAATCTTACACTTCTAAAACAAAAATATTTTCCTGATTGTGGATCTAGATACCAAACCCCTAATATTTCTTCTACTTATTTTTTACAAAATTCTTTCAGAACTTATTTTTACATATCCAATATTAACCATCCAGAAACAGTGATTGCTCAAGCAAATTCCACAAATCTGTGCACAAAGAAACCAAGTTCGGTCAAGTTTATTTTATCAGACTGTTTCTATTGGCTGCCTCTTTTCTGGAGGAAAATTTCAACATTTTACATTGGTGAGAATAGAGCTGACGAAAGATCCACTTAGGAACTTAACAAGGCGTCCCTAGCAAACCAACATCAGAGGGAGGTATGCCATCAGGCTGTGCCATGAACATTGGGAGTAGGAATTATTAAAATAATGCTTATACACAGACCATGTAGATTTTGAAAGGAATATTGAAGTAGGTCCACAGCCTGACGCCTTGGAGCAAGGCTATAGGGCCAGTTCCGTGACCTCTGATATGACCTTTCACATTTTTGGCTATAACTCCAGAACCATATTTCAGACATAGGTAAAAGTATACTTTTTCTGCTTCCTTGTGATGACAGGAACATGTTGGTGTGGTTTTGAACAAGATTTGATTAGTAACATGTTATGGATGTCATTTTGGCGGCCATCTTGGATTTCTCAAAATGCTCAATGGTGCGGATTTTGCATCATTCAATTCTGGAATCTATGGGTCTCAAAGATTAAGAATCAACCAAGAACAATTGTGCACTCCATTTTGCAGTCAAGCCCAAAATCAAGGTTTTTCCCACAGACTATTAGTTAGTTCGATAATATACAATATGTAAAAAATGATGAAAATCAGATGAACTCCTTTTGAGATATGGCTAAAAAAGTTTTTGTGCAGAAATACTTTTGAGCGGGAGTGTAAATCAAACTTGGCAGTTGACTTACCAGTGTCTGGTATGCATATTGATTTGTGAATCGCTGGTAAAGGCCAACTTTTGACAAGTATCGTTAAGGGGTCTGGTCCATGATAGATCTGCCCGAAATTTTCTCGTAAAAATCAGCATGAATGATATTTTACCGATGTAGAACCAATTTTTAAAATAAAAATTGGGGGTCACCGGACTCGTTTTTATATGCGAGTTGGTTTAAAAATAGCATTTGAGAGGTGTTTTTTTTGAAAAATTAGTACAGGGGTCTATGGGAAATGTGGCAAAAGTGACATTATTTAGTGCTGATTCAAATACTTCGCCTGAAATTGTTGTCAATGTTATCACAAAAGTTGCACACAAGTATGCTCTTTCAATTAAAATAATAAAAATTGTGGGTCACCGAACTAATTTTCCAGAAAAATATTAAACTATGGCAATTTTTAGCTTTAAAACACTACTCAGAGTATACGCGCATGCGTATTGCGGCACTGACCGACTCGAGAACTAGCGCGTACTGGACGGCACGTGGACCAAACACCTTCAATGCAGTGCATCTTGCAATTGTCTTGGAATTAAAATAATTTTTGACTAATTATAATATTATTATATTGATCTGTACCTGCAGTCTCGCCTATGAGTATTTCACTGGGTTGACATACCTTTGCCACCTGCATTCTCTCCCATAATGTAACCTGTGATAGTTGTCACAAGGAATGTCAACGAG
>JXSR01S021521.1:2906-13493 GCA_000969725.1 Ophiothrix spiculata | reverse complement strand
TTTTTTTTCAAGCAAGTACAAAAATCGGGAAGCCTCTTGAGTCTTGCCCCCCCCCCCCGGACGGTCAAAGCTGGTTACGCCCTTGATCAGCAAGCACTTTAAGACTGTCCGGAGGTTTTAAATACAGGTCAAAGTAAACACCATTATTTCTAAACTTAAGTTCTTTAAAACCCAAGTTTTATCAATTGATCTGAGGAAACTATCAAATTATACGAGGGTCATTCAAAAAGTTCTACCTGTTGTGTCATAACTTTTGTTCTGAAAAAGGTAGATACTTGAAAATTGACACAAATATAGCTAAGAATGTCACCTACACATTGTGAAACAATCATATCATTATATTTTCTAGATTTCTGTAGGTTACCTGAAAACCACAGCAGGGTTAGGGTACACCGGAAACGGTAAAATATCTAATGAAATTTCACCTGAAATTATATGTGCAGCTTATGTATGAAAAAACATCTGTAAACCTAAAAGTTATGTAAGTTACAGAATAAATTTGATATGAAAGTGTACCTAACAGTCCAACAAGTCATTTGTCACTGATAAAGTAAACTTATTACACACATAAATTACCCCGAATCCAAAAATTTGAAATGATGTCTTGTACCCTCTCAGGATTACGAATATCAGTATAGTGTGTTTCTCTGTAGCCTGACTTTTCCCAAGTGCGTTTTTATGTAAAAGGCAACAGTTGGAGCTACTACACCACATTTTTCAGTCAAAAACATGAATTTGGTTGGTTTTGGTATCTACCATGAAAATATTTTTAAAATAAAGCTCTACAATGCTACCATTTTGTATCTTGTCTTATTAAGGTCAATTTCTTCGTAAACTGTGTCTTTGGTGATTTTGATATTATTGCTGGAGGGACTATTTTTTCCTATTATTGTTATCCTTGTGAATTATCATTATTTGCAGTCTGGGTCAGCCTTTTTTAATCATCCCGCATAATTGTATGTTCATTCTTATGTTTTACAATTTTTTTAATGTATAGTAATACTACATAGCTAGCTTATGGCCTTTTTAATTCACTGTATTTGATCCACTTTTAAAAATGTTGCACATATTTAAACCGTTTCCGGTGTAACGAAACCCTTTGTGGTTTTCATAAAACTTACAGAAATCTAGAAAAGATATTTATATGATTCTTGCACCATGTGTAGGGGATATTCCTAACTATATTTTTGCAAAATTTTAAGTAGCTACCTTTATTAGAACAAAAGTTATGATACAACAGGTAGAACTTTTTGAATGACCCTCGTATATTACCCGTTGAATATGAAACCGAACTGGGTGAAAGAACTGCAAAAGGATTTATATTGCATTAAACTCTTTACTTTCCAGTTTCATCAAAGATGTCGAGTCTTTGATGCAATTGTTAGTACCGTATTTGACATGCTTTATGCAAATCTGCCCAACAAAGTAAAAATGCAGTATGTGTACTGCAGAAATATTGCAAGTTACTTCCTTTTCCCTTGAAAAAATGGTGCAAAAATAAGCAGACGATCAATTCTCTTCCATAACTTAAGACAGTATCTACTGTAGCAAACATATATACATACAACCTTCTAGCATGGGAGTGGATTGAAGTGAAATTGCATGATTATAGGATGTATCTGCTATGCTTTATAAATGCACATACTGCATTTTTACTTTGTGGGGAAGAAATGTGCAAATGCAAAGGTTGCACAGGTACTACATAATCTTTTCAATAATAAAAAAACACTATGTTTCCTTATATTAGGTGATTGGTGTCGCAGAGACTTTCGCTGTGGACCAGGGTTCAATGCTACTAACGGAGAATCAGCAAAGTGCCTGGCAAACTGTTGCTCATCGAATTCATGGTGTGGTTCCGAACCAGTCCATTGCGATTCACCGCTCTCTGTTGACTATCGCTGCTGTACAGGACTGACATGTCCGGCACCGTGCTCTTGAACTCTATAAACAGTGTGCAATAAGGAATGTCCCACCCCGTAAAAAACATAATATGAAAAAGCTCAAAAATTTGACCTGGTTTGCAGATTATTTTGCTTTTATAAAGTAAGATGATGTCCCTGTTGAACTCAAAATCGCTCTCTGCGTCACTTTTGGATGTTTTTACTCTCACTTGGGGTACAAGAACCTTTCACCTCCTGACAAAATTGGGTCAAAAATTGTCAAAATGTAACCGATTTTGATGCACTAAATGCTGAAATGATTGCAAACATGTAGGCTGGAAAAGCCATATGTTTGTGTGCATGGCGTACACTTATAGTAATGTTATTTGCTAAACACCCAAATAGGCAGTGTGGTACATTCCTTATTGCACACCGTATATTATTAATAGTCGTTGGCTACTCTTTACAAAGATTACTTTATGTTTAAACTGATTTTCCTTCCAATAAGAAGGGTGAAAATCAATAAAAAGAAAACGGAAACTCTTCCAAAGACTAATTGTAATCAGGGTGTCCAAAAATTAACTGCACATTTTTGTATGCTTATAACTTTAAAACCAAGATTCGCATGGTAGCTATATATTGAAAATTTGACCCCAACGAAAAGGTCGGACGACGGGGTTACCATTGACACTTTTAATCACTGGTCCATGACGAACAATTTGACACCTTAATCTTTGAAGTCGGGCAAAGTTGAAAATTTGACCCCAAGGGAAAGGTTGGACGACGGGGTCACCATTGACACTTTTGATCGCTGGTCAAGACGAACAATTTGACACCTTAACCTTTGAAATCGGACAAAGTTGAAAATTTGACCCCAAGGGGAATGGTCTCACGACGGGGTCACCATTGACACTTTTGATCGCTAGACGAACAATTTGACAACTCAACCTTTGAAATAGGACAAAGTTGAAAATTTGAACTTTCTTTTGACCTTTGACCTAAAGGGAAAGGTCGGACGACGGGGTCACCATTGACACTTTTGATCGGTGGTCCAAGACGAACAATTTGACACCTAAACTTTTGAAATCGCACACAGTTGAAACTTGACCTTTCTTTTGACCTTTGACCCCAAGGGAGTGGTCGGACGATGGAGACACTTTTGATCACTGGTCCAAGATGAACAATTTGACACCTTAAACTTTGAAATCGGACAAAGTTGAAAAATAGGCAACATTTCATACTAAATTATGCCAATTAGGTACTTAAATAGCATATTTTGCGCTAAAATTGCAGCTGGCACAAGCGAAGCTGTATCCCCACCTACCCACAAAATTTCATGAATCTAGTGTGCACGGTTTGTAAAATATTCCATTTAAACCATTTTATGCATGAATTATGCAAATTAGGTACTTAATTAGCATATTTTGCGCCGAAATTGTTGCTGGATCCAGTTTGGCTCCGGGCCTACCCAGTCATTAACGTAGGGCATTAACGTAGGGCATGCGGTTTCCGAGATTAGCTCCGGACAAAATTTGTGGACGCCGGACAACGGACGCTGGACGGCGAACAGCGGACAAAAATAGGAATGCTATGTCTCTTCCTGAACATTTTCAGGCGAGACAAAAACAGTAATCGGGAGATCATAAATCATGAGTGTGAAAGGGCCAGGGTTAGTTTGTAATGAGCGATATGATTCTTTATAAAAATATTAACTGATAAAGCCATTCTAAATTAAACTGTTTAGCTGTATGAGGCGTGAGAATGTCAACACTGTATGGTACAGTCACTGTGGCTCAACCACCTTGAACTTTCAGACCTTCTTGCTATCTTAGGAGGTTCCTGATTGCATAATGTTTGGTACCAAAATAATTCTACAAGTCTCCTCTATCAATACATACATTTATCATTCAGTAGATACAAATACTGTAATATCATTGGTCAATTGTCATTTTCAAGCAATAAAAGATATTGTCGTATTACCCTGTTAAATTTGCCAGAAGGGTAATACGAAATTTCGTATTACACAGCTCTGTTACAATAATTAATTTGCGCGCACCGTTAAATAACTACGCAATACGAACTAGGCGTATGTTATGTTGTCGGTGTAAGAGATGGATCAAAATACCGGTGCTCCAGTGAAATCGGAAATTTACTACGGTAACTTGTTGAAAATGGACTCGATTGTCAACAAACAAGTGAGCCCAAAACACCGGGCGTTTTGTCTGTATTCTCGTGAAGAAATACAGAGATAGAAGCAGGAATCTGTTCCAATAGTTAATAAGAAAGCAATCCGTGCGTTTCTTTAATATTTGCATGAAATGTGACGATGGCCAAAAATGATGGCCAAGCCCAAGTTCCGAGTATCCGAAATTTACACTCGAAGGAGTTTCAGTGCCAGAAATATCAAGTAAGCTTATGTTGTAATATATTTATTTTTTTTGTTTCTACTCATGTGAACTGAATGATAAATTCGTTATCCCCTGTTTGTTCTTATGCAATACGAAAAATATTAATGTATCACACTCGGCTTTCAGCCTCGTATGATACGAACCCAAACCATTAATATTTTCTCGTATTGCATGAACAAACAGGGGATAACTAATAGTATGTCTAGAGTTGTATTATAATGCTAATCTTGGTTTAAAAGTTATTAACATTTAAAAAATTGCAGTTAATTTTTGGACACCCTGTATATTAATCTGAAAGTAAAAAGAAAATCCCTCACTTTAAATTCGCCGCTGTGAAAGTGTTAACATTTCATTTGTTATTCCAAACGAGGTATGTGCTCTTAGAAGAATTAAGTTATAGGAACACAGGAAGCTTTTACATTGGATAAAAGGCAATGGATTAGATAAACACTATAGAGGCAAATTGTAAGCTATTGTAACTATATATTCATGTTGTTATATTTATTAGTTTTCGAGGAAATAAAAATTCATTCTTGTTTCTTGATTATTTTGCTTTTTACACTTTTTTACTCTAAGAAATTAGAGACAAAATAAGAACAAGGTATACCAAGGTATAGGACAAAGTCTCAACGATATAAAGTGTTCATCTCTTTAGTACGACGGATTACTATTTTTTAGAATTTTAGAAAGTTTAAATTTAAAATCACGGAAAATGCTATGGTATAGAGCCCTATACAATAGTTTTTTCACCACACTGTGACTGTGGTTTAATTGAAATTTCGATGTTTACTGAAAGATTTGCGTGGTCACTCGTGCTAGAATATCCTAATTTTTGGCATACATGAGGAATAGAATCGCCAGATTATACATAAACCTTCACTAGTGATTTTACTTCCATGAACACGTTCAAAATGGCGTCGATATATTACTTATAAAATGTTGACGACGCCATTTTCGCCGTAGCCTTATAATTCATAGTTTGATAGCTTGACGGATTAATATTAAACAAATCTTTTATTGAATAAATCTTTTGTTGAATTACAAATATTACTATACCTCATAAATATTTATTAGGCAACCATGAAATATAATTGGACAGTTCAACCTAATTCGCGTTAGTGCCTACTTCCCTCAGTGCGCGTAACGCCCACGCAGGAAAAAAACAACTATCGCATCCTTACTACCGCACCCCTTGGTTATCAATTGAAAATTCATACGGTGACCCACAACAATATACATTTTAGGTGATTTTTTTGATTTTACTTACATAACATACAGTGAAATATTTGTGAGGTATAGTAAAACAAATACAACATGGATTATTTCATTGTTCTCATTGTTGGATGCACGTGACTACTTCCAACCGCTTCGCCGCGGGACGTAGTCACACACATCCAACACCTCTGGATCAGTAATTTTCACTACTTCCCTCAATACCCTTGTTAATATCGTATAGAAATATGCTGTTGACTACTAAATGATAATGTAATAAACTCGCACCGTTTCAGCTCTGTATTGTGTTTTTATTATCTACATTCCCTTGTATTCGTCTAATATGAGCATTGGTATAATTTAGGTGTAAATTGAGCATTCAATCAAGACAAATATGTCTATTTGTGACCGTCCATCCCAATCCCGTCCATCTTGTAAATTTAACCCTTTTTTTAATAATTGTAAAGACCAAGTTATAAGTGCAACATCGTAAAGAGCAAACATGGTTTGGAAGGTCCAGCGTCTTTCGAGCGTTCTATCTCAGCCATTTTCGCGCGACAATCAAACGTTGTCCAATGTTGAGAAGCAGCGTTCAGACGGTCGGACTTAAGTTGCTTATGACCGGTCATAACTTGTGTCGGTAATACTGCCCTAGCACGACTAAAGGACGTAAGTGACATGTTTTACGAAATGCTGTTTTTTTCAGTATCGTAGTGGTTATGTAACTTCCCCAGTAACTGGTTTACGCACATTCCTTGACATCGGTGTATGCTATACTTTTATATGGTGATCAGTTCGATCATGGTTCAAAATCAGAAAGCGTGAACTAGTTGTTAGAGTGATAATCGGATTACACGTAACACTTCGAGACTGAATTTACCGGTAACAACTGGTAGCGCTATCATTTTCTACTCCAAAGAATGCAAATGAGCCAATTGAATACAATGGCATGCTCTGCCGCACATATAACAGGGTACTCAACAACGGAATAAAGCTCATTATCCTCATTTGCATTCTTATGACCGGACTTATGTCTGGTCTTCATCGGGTATAAATGCGTCGGATATAAGTCGCGCTATACCCGATAGAGTTAAATCCGACTATTGTTCTCACTGCAAATTTATGTCCGACGCTTTTACCGACACAACTTCTGACCGGTCACAAGCAACTTATGTCCGACCACCTGAACGTGGCTGAAGTTTCCAACATGAAATTTTTTGATTTTCTGGTGACCTAACTGACTCCTACTTTTGTTTGGCGGAAATTATAAAACAGCATTTCGTAAAAAATGTCACTTACTTCCTTTTGTCATGGTAGGGCAGTATTACCGACACAAGTTATGACCGGTCATAAGCAACTTAAGTCCGACCGTCTGAACGCAGCTTGAATCTTGAGGTATTTTATATATAAAAGAGCAACGATGCAGCAATAAAATGTATATTTCGGACACTTTTGGAATCATCAGACTTCAGGACTTTGGCGCACTGCTGGTCTAAAGAAATGATGCGTTACTTTCTGTGCATGGTGTAGATGTTATTAACACATTTTGGTACAAAACAGACTGAAAACAGATGTTAGCACAGAAACAAATTGATCCACTTTCTAAATGGATAAGGGCGTGTTCACACCGAGGAATTCGGTCATGACTATATTCCCACGCGTGAGCCGCTCATGACCAAATTCCCAGTGTGAATGCAATTAAAGAAAGTGACGCGCCACTAGTTTTAACGCGCAAACCGTGTATACATGTATGTGTGAACGCAACTGCTAAGTTATCTCACTCTAGAGTTAGACTTGACTGGTCATGACTATTATGTGTGAACATAGCCTAAGTCTGACAGTGACTTTAAATCCGCGTCAGTTGTTAACTGAATTGTCATAAATCTTCTTAGATTTAAAAAAAAAAACCTTTCCATTTATGCTATCTAAAATAGCTATCTGATTCAAACTAATCATTTTTCATGGGATTCGATTGACAAAGACATTGCTTTTGACCATGTAAATCATTGAAACAATCCCTAACAACATTGGACAACGTTTGATCGTCGTGCAAAACTTCCAAGAGGGCATTATGTCACGAAAAGGCACTACTTTGTAACTTCCACAATAACCATTCGATAGCTTTTGTATCACCCTGGTTGTCTTTTGCACTTTTGAAATCACGACAATACATCTCACTGAAGCCTGGAATCTTTTCGGTGAAAACACTTTGAACTTTATCGAATGGTAACCTTCGCAACTCTGTCATGTTCAGTTTCAATACATCAGTCCAGATTTGACCATGGATTGTCTGTTTGGTCAAGTCTTCTTATGGCATGGTCGGAAAGTCCGGCACCAGTGACCTGAGGGTACCCATCTTTACATCACCACCACATGTTTCCATCAGCATAGTTTTTAAATCCTGCCATATATCAGTATGGTTATGTTCATGTAATGCTCTAGCTAAATCGTGAATAAATTGCACATCAGTAGCCCAAGATAATTTTTTCACCAGAAGTTCAGCAGCGTCATTTTCTTTTCCGCGTCGGTACTGTTTTCGAATCTCCTCTTCATCAGCAATTTTCATTCGTGTAAAATAACTCAACATATTCTCGGTGATGCAAGCTTGAAGTTTGTCTCTTACAGACGTTGGTGTTGAAAGAACGCGGCGCCACTGATTCATAAGCTCAAGCTTATCTCTCCACGCTATAGAGCTCTTCATTGGAACATACTGCGATACTCCTGCATTGGTTTTCGATGGTATTTCCGGGGGTGTTTCGAAATCACCAGCTGAAGAATCGCCTGACTGGTAATCTGAAGTATGTGACCGCAACGTGCAACCAGGGGATTTACTTGGGGGTAGCTCAGGAGCATCTACTTTCCGAGTCCTTTTTTCTTTCTTCCGCAAGTGCGGTGAGCCATATGGCCCTGGAACAACAGAAAATTCAGAATTGGCTTGATATGTGGGCAGAGAAGGTCTTTGATTTTCTTCGTAATTAGAAACTCTTCCACTATCGATATCCATTCTGTCTTTTGTGAAAGAAGGCAGTTGTAGCGAATGACCATGGTACAATGATTCTGTACCATCTCCATCGATTCTTAAGATAGTTTTGAATACTTCACTCATTTGATCTGCGTCTGGAAATCTGCTACCTTCCATTGTTCTTTGTCCAAACACACTTACGGCGCAAGGCTTTTCAAGGACATGAGCAAGGTTATTGGCCTTCTTCTCATGGTAATCAACTAGCGCTAGTAAAGAGTCAAATAAGTCTTTTTGTCGACCTTCGATAGCCACCTGTCCTAGAAGAGTATCCATGCGGATTTTGTAATGAAGTATTGAGTTTTTATAACAAAGTGATAAGAAATGCGTGGTTGTCTTTGGTTTTACCCATACGAGAAATGTTCCATTTTGACACCCTACTGCTTTCAATCTCTTTTCAACTTCCTTTTTGTTGATAATTCCATGAAACCAACCCCGATTCTGGTAAACGAACTTTGTCATTAATTTGTCAAATTCAGGTCTTCTATTTGAATATAAACATCCTTTGACGTCATTTTCAGTTAACAAATACTTCCTTGTTGCCAGATCAATCATTTCTTGCAACAAAGTATCTGGTGTAAGTTCAGAGAAAAATGACGCTGATGTACCACGTGACAGATTACACGGTTGTTGAAGTCGGCAAGCCAAACCCGATGAATGGAAATTATAATAGTTAACCAGTTCAACAGGACCCGCAAATTTTCTACTACTTCCCGATACATAAACTGAACCATCAAAGAAGTTCCTCTCGATACCATAATGCGTTATTCCTTCCCCGTGGTGGAATAGAGATAGAACAAAGTAGCCTTCATGGAACAGATGGTCGCGAATGAGGTAAAGGCCATCCTTAGATCCTTGCTGAGCAAGGCGAAGTCTTCTCTCGGCTTCTTCTCTTGTGATTCGACCATGGTAGTATTTGACAGCATAGGGTTCAACTGCAGCAGCAAGTTGCTCGTAATGACTCATTGTGATGGATTGTCAGATTGTGTCAGATTCAGTTCAGTGATTCGTCATATGCATGGTTGGTAGCCGGGTCAATTCACAACCTACGTAGGAACAAAAACAAATAAACAAATTGGTATCTTGTTAACAGATCATAACAATTGACAATGAAAGTAGATACTAAAACTGCCTGAACCCCAAACCAAATTTAGTGATTATTTTCTTCAATACACCCATGTTCGCGTACCTTTCGGTTCAACAGAAATCATGTAATGCATTATACATAAATTAAGCAAAGTACTGTTGTAAACAAATTACTTTATTAAAGATGAGATTAAAGAGTTGTTTCGATATTGTCATCTTTTGTTTTAAATAATTTTTTAAAAATCAAAATAAAACTTAATTAATATATACCGCTAAGTATGATGTCAATAACAAGTATGTCAATTCTTCCCTATTTACCGATTGCATAAACCGCTGGTTCTTTTCCACTCATTACACTTTTTAATCCTTTCAAATTGTTTATTTCTGGTTTGCTTATTATCATTGCTGTTAAAAATTCCAGCTTAGTTAGTATATTATTACTTTGACTTGAATGAAATTAAATCATAGCTAAATGAATATCTCCTAAAAGAATGATTCTTTTAGAATCACACTCATCACATAAAACTACACCATAAGAATGAAAAGAATGGCATGACTTACCTTTTATCAAAGTAGACCAATTTCCGAGATAATGTCAGTTGCCCCTCTTGATTCTATCAAAGTCTGTTCCATTTATCGTCATTTATGTATATGGCTTGAAAGTTTTTCAAGTAATTTCATGACTGAGTCGAGTCAAAATAAAGAGAATTTACCAGTAAACTGTCTTCCAATTTAGGGAACAATACTACAGCAATCATAAATCTCGTAGCTTAGTGTCCATAGGAATTAAATCCGCCTTTTGTAAATATCCAATATATTTTCTTGTTAACACTAAGAGTAAAATCAGGATTACCCGGTAACTTTAACACTGCGTCAATGGTAAAGTAAGTTGTCTTGTTCGAAACTTAAAGATGCGGCGCACTAGAATTGATTACCCGGCAACTTTGACAATGCGTCAATGGTAAAGTAGTTGTCTTGTTCG
>JXSR01S021517.1:36404-46729 GCA_000969725.1 Ophiothrix spiculata | reverse complement strand
AGATGATCAATCAAGCCTACAGTGGTCATTTTGGAAAAATAAGGCTGTGGCCAGGTTGTGGCCAGCCGCACAATGTTGTGGCCTATATTATTGTGCTCCAACACCTAACATGTATTCATTTCTCTTAACCTCCTGATGACAATGGCCATGTAAGAGCAATTCTGATTGGCTGGTATCAGGAAATGCTCCTTTATGTAGCCAATTATACCGGTGCTTTGAAAAGAGTTGTATTAAAATTACCTTGGCTCATACTTAATTAAATTGTTGATAAGTTCTGTAAATAGGTAACAAATACACCTTTATTAGAAGATGTATTAAAGTTGATAGGTTTGGATGAAAATTATGTTGTAACAAGCTCACTCACAGAGTAACAGAGATGACACTGAGCTCAAAACATGGCCCCACTTACGTAACGCGTAACGTAATATATGGACAAAAACACGAGAACACACGATGAGGAATGCTGCATACCTTGTACCCGATTAAGTGTAACACACACCAAGGATGATGTCAGGATTTATAGATATTTGTGAAGGATTATTGTTTGTGTGTTCTTGTTAATTGGAGCCACTGATCATGTGATCAGCAAAGAAACGTTAACCAGCGACCCCTGAGAAAAAGTAATCGAATGAGCTATGAAGTATATGGGGATAAAGTTTCAGGGTCCTGGCTCACTTATTAAAACTACAATCTGGTGTTTTTCAAACATGTTGAACTCATTTTGCAAAATAAATTCCTTTGAGGCACGCAAAGAATATAACAAGGACACGGCAAGCATTGGAGTACTGGTGATATATCAACATAAATTGCCAAAGCCCATCATGCATTCAATCCTACTCAAGTCTCCCCTGCCTCACCAATAAACTTTCCTGTTTACACGCAATATGCACTGCCATGGGGATGTAATTCAAGTTTGATGTTGAGTAAAAGAGAAATGATTCTGTTACAAATTGCAGGTGTGTGAAACAGCTCGTTTTTGTTTCCATCTCTTGGGTTCTGATTTGCCTTGCATCAAGGTTTCTCTTCACAATGTTGTTTATGTATGACCCAAGGGTGGGAACACAAGAATGATGTATGTTTGATTTAAGATACGTTTGAAATACCATTTGCAATCCTAATTCAGATTTTGCTTTGTATCAAATTTGTTTGTTCATTTTTTATCTTAATGACCTTGAAAAGTTACTTTTGTTCTGGATTAAAGGAACATTAAATAATTTTCCATGTACCTAAAACAATAAAAGACATATATTTTTGTAAATGGTGAATTTTGTGCTTAGCAATGACCTTGAAAAGTTGCCTTTGTTTTGGATTAAAGGGACATTAAATAATTTTCCCTGTACCTAAAACAATAAAAGACATACATTTTTGTAAATGTTGAATTTTGTGCTTAGCAAATACTTTGCTGCATACTTCATTTAACATCTTAAGAGAAGTTATTCTTGGATGTTTTAGGTCATTGTTCATTTAATTGGCACTGGCACTGATTTCAATACCTTGTCCTTCATCCACCCAACATCCAACAAATTGTTGCTACACTTTTTCAGTGAATGCTTGGCTCTTTTCAGAGCCACCAAACAATAATTTATTAGAAAATATAAACAAAAATCCATGGCAGGGCTTGCATTAACAAATGATTGGGCCCTGCACTTTGGATTTCTGTTTTAACTGTCCAATAAATAATTGTTTAGTCTATAAGTAACTTATTGGTATAATGGATACCCACTGAAACATTTAGCATACATGTATACCTTTGGTGTACTTTTTCAGTGTATTCTAAGGTGGATTTATATAAGACTTTGAGGTGAAGAGTATATGTTTCATAGATCTGAGAAGTGTTCTAATGAAATATGCTAATATAAAGTACCTCATTTGCATCATGAATGGTTACCCACTAGAATATTTAGTATATATTTACACCTTTTAGTGGCATTCATGATCTATCGTGCAGATTACCAAGGTGGAATTATATGATACCAATTGGAGAATGTGATCCAGGTTCCTTATTTCTTCACGCTTTCTACATCTTGATGAACAGATTTAGTAACGTCAGCCACATTTGGTTGTAAATGGAACAGCTAGTTATACATAATCTCAAAATCATATGTAATACTGTAAACCATATCTTAATAAAACCACAGACATGACATTATTGTAGAGGTTCATCAGGATCGTTAGATAAACATAATGATAAAGTTCTCTATACTGATCCAGTAATTCACTTACTTGGTGTGGATGTTTCAGCAACCACTGTTGCCTTTCTCAACACTTTGATGTAACCGCCGATCTTGACTTGACGCTTGTTGATAGTTGCCTAGCAACAGTGTTGCCAGATTTCACGCCAAATTTGTTGACCAACAGTTCATCAAAAATATGCGAAAAATAGTACTGCCCCTCGTCTCTGTTCATGGTGGTACCTGTCATCTTCCTTATTTCACAGACATGACAGATAATGTGGTAAACTCATAAACTAAGAATACTGAATTGAAAAACTGCAAGCTGCTTTATGTGTAAAAACATATTATTGAAGCAAATTTGACATGAGCAGTCTTCATAATATCTATGTCTAAGAATGCATATATACCAATATGTGCACAGAATTAATGCAGGAACAATAATCATTTAACATATTTAATTTGTAAATTGGGTTATCAACCAATTATAATCCATTTAATCTAATATGTTCCCTTAAATATCAAAAATCTAATAATTTTCTAATGATTAGCTGAGAATAAATGCATATTAATAACATGGCCCATTTTAACCCTTTTAATATAGATGGGAGAGCATTTTGATCACCGAGTTATCCACCGGGATCGCAGTGACGTAAAAAACACCTGGCTTCATCTGTCATAGAGCATCATAAGATCTTGCTACATTAAAACACAACTGGGAATATTGCTCTGTTAGTTTTACATCATATGTTGCCAAATGACATGCCATAATGCATTTTTCATGTCGGGAGTAGTTGATATTGCAAGATGTTATAAAAGCTGTATCTGCAATAGCTGTGAGCATGAGCATGATGTGGATTGGTGCTCAAATTTTACGTAATGATTCAGTTTATATACATAATTTGGCTATAGAATGATTGAAAGGAGCAATAATATAGTGAGCATGATAATAATACTGTTTAAGACACAGCAGGGCGTCTTGTTAGTTTTGCAGAACAGAGTGTGATTTAGCACTAAAGGTGGTTTCAGAGTAACTGTCGTTACGGCAAACGACCAAGCCTGTCGTTGCTGCAGACGACCAAGCATTTGCAATTTTGAGTTGTCGTAATGTAGCACGACACATTTGAATATTTGCCGCAATGGTCTGTCGCAAGAAAAGTTGAATTTATTCCAACTCAAAATAATATGTCGTTGCAACCATCGCTACAAGGTAATTGATATATCAATTTACTTGTCGTCTAAATTTTTCTGATGCGACAAGTCGAGTGTGCACACTTTAAATTCTTGACGTAACAATGGTCGTGTGACCACCATGACAGACACTCTAAAACCAGCTTAATGGATCTTTGTCCAGCTACAACCAGCAAGCTATACCCTTTTAGAGAATATTTAATCTAAAATACCTCTAACATAAGCAATATATGAATAGCTACTAGAAATATAGGTCATTGGGCATGGTATAAGTATGCTATAATGCAGTTTTAAGTGCTAACTGGAAATGTTTAAATTGCTTTTTAATTTTGAAAAGCGATTGTATACAAACTTTTAAGCAGAGAGTGCCAATAACAAAATTTTGTACAGTAACCTCATGATTCTGTAATGTGATTTCATATTTTATGTCACTTTACTTGTTTCAAATGATACATATCATAATAGACAACTATTCAATCTGAGTGTCGCTATCAAAAGAAATGCAACCTGTATTGAAAAATGAAATCATGTTATGATGCAACAAAGAATTATCAAATTGCTATGATAAATTGTCATTTTAGGCTGTTTTTTGTTGTAATGAAACCAGATGATTCTCATCATTCAACAACTTAAAACTTTCTCTCACTTAGTGTATTTCTCAATACCTTGTAATTTTTAAATCCCTTCGAGGATAAACTCTTACTGAATTAAATAGGTGTTATGTCTCAAGTTATGCATTCACAGTTGGTCTCTTGTGAAACCTAACCACGCTCCAACATCTCTTTGCAGGGAACGTAGTTTTCTTAGTATTTCTTGATGTTTATAATGCTTACAGATTAGAATATGCATACAGGAAATGTTCTAAGGTTCCGCTACTTTCTGGGGCCTCTGTACAATGCCCAGTAGAATGGTGTTACAGAAGGATCCATGGTATTGTAACTCTATGTTGTATGACCTGGGGTGAAAAGGGAGCTAGGGATATTACATTGTATACCACAAGTTTCTTTTTATGTACATGGGTGAGCATATAATCTCTTAGTATTTTCCTCAATATGTTTCAAAGTGTTGTCAGTGCGTAGAAATAGGTTAGCTAAAGATACATATTTCCATTACCTTAACTTTCTATTTTGGGAGATATCGAAACTGAAACTTAATACAGCCTCTACTGATGTTATAGGGTATGCATGTCTTTGAAGGAGATGGTCATATCTGACATGACACAAAATCTTTGTGACATGTATCCTTTTTTGCAATACTTTATATAGATTTGTTCTGAAAAGATTTCCCAACTGCATTGTAAAAGAATAGCATAATGGTATCAAAGACACCGTGTCAAGAGTTCTGTCACTTCATTTGTCAGGGATTGTTCCATTAGAATAGTGTCTGTAACATTGGATGAATGTCCCAGATTTGTTGATACATGTATAGTGTTGTATGGAATGTTTCACATATTGTAAATAAAATAACCTAGGCTTCCTTTTTATTTCAAGTTTCTGCAATGGAGGAAGATAAGATAGGTTATAAGAAAGCTATAGTTTGATGCAAAGAGACCTGCCCTGATTATAGAAGAAGGATTGATTGAAATCATGGGCATTATGTGATATATAAAAGTCTGTCTATATGTTCAATAGTGTTCATTGTGTGTTAACAACCTCACAACAGAGCTTTCCTGTTCACATATTATATACATATCTTAACGGCCCAACTCTATTTTAATACACGATGTAGGAAATGAATATTGTGACATAGATAAGTACTCAGTAGTGTGTCTTGGTCTTTTAAGATACAGCTTTTCAAGTTCTGTCTAATTGAGAGCTTGTGTTGTCTACTGGAAAAACATAGGTTCTGAATCAATAGATGTGGAGTTCAAGCCTGATTCTGGCTAATAAGCATGCTCTTGGGCAGATTGATTTACCATAAACAAGCTGTCCACTGATACCAATAACTCAAGTGTGACTTTAAGACCAAACATGTACCTATCAATGTGGCCGTCACATATGTGTCCCGCCGCGGTAAAAGGATGCAGTTGTCGGCTCGTACATGTTGCTTATTGTAGCATATCTGATGTATACAACTAGTATACATATGATATGCTACAATGAGCTACATGTAGGAGACGACAACTGCATCCTTTTGCCGCGGCGGGACACATATATGTTATGTCACAACCCAACTTAAAGTGTCAAACAACATCTAGTCTTCCCTGCCCTTATTGAAGAATATTCTTATGTTTCACATGTATGGCCTAGGGTGAGTAACTTTAGTATTATGTGACATGTAATATGATTTGGAATTATATTTCCAAGTATATAACATGCATTCATTTGTTTGAACTTTCGTAATACCAAGGGCTTTTAAAACAGCTGCATTGTTTGATTCATTTTGATACAAAATTTGTGATTGGTTCTATCAATGATTAAATAAAAATGATTTTGACCCATAAGCATAAGATTAATTTGCAACAAAAACACCGAGTTGACCATTTCAGATACACTTTTGTATGCTGAAGTGTTTTCCCATGGAAATTATGTTTCAGCAGATTACCAATTAATTACTACAATCAGCAGTTTTTCAAAATAGTACATTCCTTTGGGAGGCATGCAAGGAATATTACAAAGACATGACAATCATTGAAGTACTGGTGATATATCCACAAAGTTTTCAAAGCGTGTCTTACACACTCAATTATACTACTCAAGTCTCTCCTGCCGCACCAGTAAACTTTCCTATTTACATGTAATTTGCACTGCCCAGTGGGTATAATTCAGGTTTGATGTTGGGCGAAAGAGAATTTTTTAATATACAAATTACAGGTGTGCAAAACAGAGCGACTATATCTGTGTCTCTTGAGTTCTGATTTGCTTTGCAACTGGACTTTCTTGAGGATATGTCGCGATATACCATTTGCAGTCTTTTTACCTCGGATTTTATGTGAAACAGATTGTCTTGTTTATGCCTTACTAGCTCATGTTTTAATTCTTTGGGCACTCTAAACTTTCCTGTCATCAAGTCTGACCTGTGTTTGGTCTCTTAAGTTTTGGCCCTCTTTTCATGTTCCATGTAATTCTTGTTTGTCATCTTATTGACCTTGAAAAATTACTTCAGGATGATGGAATAGTTTCATGTACTGGGATTTTCAAAATAATAATATAATTAATTTCAGATAGCATAGCATGAAATGAATATTTTTTTAACTGTTTGGATGTTTAAAGGAGCTTGGTCCCATTTCATTTGAAAGATCACTTCTAATGAGGTTTCAGTTTCAAATTTCATTTGAATTTGTTACACCGTTTTGATTTTACGATCAATTTTCCAAAATGAAACATGTTTCAGCCGTCAAATTTCACATGGATTATGAGAAAAATGTAAAAACTGTTTGGCACCAAAATCTCCAAAAGCTTTGAAAAAAAGTTGAAGCAATCAGACCTAGCTCCTCTAAGACACACCAGTGAGCAAGAAATGATTTTCAATTTTAGTTCAGTGCTTGTTGGATATATGCATTTTGTATATACTTACTCTGGATTTTTCTGGACTATGTGCAAGAAACATTAGGACCAGACAAAAGTTAAAATACTGGTGATTATATCAATAAAAATCATCAAAGTCCGTCATGCATTCAAACCTACTCAAGTCTATCCTGCCTCACCAATAAACTTTCCTGTTTACATGCAATATGCGCTGCCAAGGGGGTGTAATTCAAGTTTGATGTTGGATGAAAGAGAAATGATTCTGTGACAAATTGCAGGTGTGTGAAACAGCTCATTTTTGTTTCCATCTCTTGGGTTCTGATTTGCCTTGTATCAAGGTTTCTCTTCACAATGTTGTTTATGTATGACTCAAGGGTGGGAACACAAGTATGATGTATGCTTGATATAAGATACGTTTGAAATACCATTTGCAATCCTAATTCAGATTTTGCTTTGTATCAAATTTGTTTGTTCATTTTTCATCTTAATGACCTTGAAAAGTTCCTTTTGTTTTGGATTAAAGGGACATTAAATAATTTTCCCTGTACCTAAAACAATAAAAGACATATATTGTTGTAATTGGTGAATTTTGTGCTTAGCAATGACCTTGAAAAGTTGCCTTTGTTTTGGATTAAAAGGACATTAAATAATTTTCCCTGTACCTAAAACAATAAAAGACACACGTTTTTGTAAATGGTGAATTCTGTGCTTAGCAAATACTTTGCTGCATACTTCATTTTACATCTTAAGAGAAGTTTTAAAATGTTAGTATGGTCAGTTATCAAATTACACAGAGAGATGTACTTATTCATTTGAATATAAATATTAGTGTCATTTTGAAATACTCTCTCACAGCTGAGAATAAGAGGACAAATGAATGTTTCTGGTTTCATTCTATTTTATTTTGATGTAGTAATGAACACAATATGATACCGTTTTGTATAGCATACATTTTTTTCCAATGCTGAGACACCTCAGTTCCAATTCAGCAAATAGCCTTGGATATTTTTCTCAATCTTAATTAACAAACAAAGATATTACTAGTCAACATCAAAAGACATTTCACAAAATACCATTAGAATGCCTTCAAATGTATATCATTTCTCTCTAGGGCCAGAGAGCTTCACGTTGGACTCCAATTGTAGTGTTGCCAAGTATCTAAAGCAGAAGCAGAATGCCAGATATGCCCTAAATACTCATGGCAAAATGAATTTATTCTTGGAAGTTTTATGTCATTGTTCATTTAATTGGCACTGGCACTGATTTCAATACCTTGTCCTTCATCCACCCAACATCCAACAAATTGTAGTTACACTTTTTCAGTGAATGCTTGGCTCTTTTCAGAGCCACCTAAACACACACACTTTTCCTGATATGTACTTGCGCTAATATTCAATGCATTTGTGTCACCCCTCTGTAGAAGGTCAGATAAAATACTGCTTTAGCACTAGAGTACATTATGAGAGCCCATGTTTTAATTTAAATAATCAGTTGTTGTACAACAATTTTCATTCATATCAAAAAGGCAATTTATTTAAAATTACACTGTTGAAGAGAATCACTTTTGTCTTTGCGGAATTGAAAGTCAAGTCAACCATCTAAAATTCATGTATTAAGTATTATATGATAATTTTTCATCACTATTAAAATCTTCTGATGCTGTA
Organism: Ophiothrix spiculata; assembly: GCA_000969725.1. Lineage (NCBI taxonomy): Eukaryota > Metazoa > Echinodermata > Ophiuroidea > Amphilepidida > Ophiotrichidae > Ophiothrix > Ophiothrix spiculata. The sequence goes on along the minus strand of JXSR01S021517.1, from coordinate 38,236 downwards.
ATACATTAATTATAACAATGATATTCACAATAACATCAGCTGATTAAATGTTTTCTCTAAGACTTTTTGATGAAGAACTTGTTTATGATAACCATTTCGTAACAAAATTCAGTTCAGGAAATATTTCATGTTTTTCATCATGACAATTATCTGTAATTCTTTTTAAAATAGTTGAACTTATTTTAATTTTCATCCTTAGAATCAATTCTACCTGTAGAGGCTAGTAGAGCAAACATTTCTGAATCTCAATCTTAATTCTATCCACATTTTAACTATGGTTTTAAAAGCCAGCACACTGATGACACTTTACAAACAATTGAACATGTAGAGCACTATGTAAAAACAATTGAGGTACATTATTATGTACAGACAGTAGTTATGTTAACATAATAGTAATCTTGTCTGGTTGATGGAAAGTATGTTATTATTCTGAATCACCTGTACTGTGTAACCCAGTTATAGAATAAGGACCAGGGTTCAATAACATGTAATGTACTTCTCAGAGTTTTATCCATGGTTCCTACAATGTGATGATAAGATACATTTTTAGAGTGAACCATCTCAACCTTGTTGTGGTAATAAAGTATTTTGTGACGAACATGATAAATTAATCTAAGACTATGGTCACAATACTTAACGAACAGTTACAAACAGTGTTTAGTTCTTCTAGAAGGACAACAGGCAGCAAGCGACGCCCTTGCTGCCTGTGATCCTTCTATACAGACTAAACACTATTCGTAACTGTTGGTACGAAGTATTGTGACCATAGTCTAATCCCTATATAGGCCTATTTGTTGTAGCCACACATCACAAGAAACCATAAATACCACTAAATCTCAGCAAAGAATACTTTGATCTCAGTAAGTCAAAAAATAGCTGACATTGTTAAACAAACAAAACATTTGTTATTAAAAATGATTGTTTCTCATTGATTCTGAAGGAAATTGGTTGCACAAAAATAGCCACATTTTGCTGAATCTTTTACATAGTAGATGAGTACCAAAAAGTGAAATTGGATCATATAAATCCAAAATCGGAATTTCAACAACAGGTTTTACTGGTCAGAAAATGGACCTGCTATACCAGTACTTTTTGATTCAGGATGAATATATGTGTTCCTTATGTTTGCACTTTTGCATTCATTATTACATAATGATTCTTCACTTCAAGCACCCATCAGCCATTAAAGCAATCTGACAGGGCAATTTAGGATACAAAACATCACCAGGCAGATGCGATTGAGCTCAGTATATTGTTATAAACATGCAGCATTTATGCAACAAAAACATTAAGCTTCTCTGTAGCCTGATTGGAAGTATGTCTATCAATGTTTTAAATGCATTTTACTATGTATACTTTATATATATTGTCTAGACTATATTACCATCAGAGTTCAGTAACATTTAAAGTGGAATTCGTTGGTTGTAACTGTCACATTATGTTGCATAAGATGACACATCACCATTAAATCATCGCAACTCAAGATATCAGATTTATGACAGTTTTAAATGGTTTTGTTAATGACCCTTTATTATCGACATATAAAAGGTATGTTGTTTAGGCAAGGTTTAGGCAGGGGATCAATACATAAACATTGGGTGAAGTATTTGTTATTTCTTTATTTTGACAATTTTTTTTTGAAATTTTAAAAGAAATTTTTGTATTTTACGTTTAAAAAGTTCTGTCAAACATTTTATCATTTTCATTTTGGCAAGCCTTTTCTGTTTTCTTGAAAATAATTTTGGACTGTTACATTTCTATCTATATTACATAGTTAAAGAGAGATTGAAATCTACTCATGTAGTCAATGTAAAGTCCACACTTTTCAAATT
>JXSR01S021517.1:0-22066 GCA_000969725.1 Ophiothrix spiculata | reverse complement strand
ATGTAATTAGTTGACAAATTCTTTGTATAAATCACAAAATCCAGACTTTTACCATTTAGAGACAATGCATCAAATGAAATGAATTAACATTTATATATCTTTTATCGTTAACTCTGATTTTCTGCCCGTGATGCAGTGGCATGCTTGCATCCGTTTGAGTGCTTTAAATCAAATCTGTCAAAAAGTGAAGTGGGGTGTCACATACAATCCATTTTCATCTTGTGGCTTTGCTATGTAGATGAATAAATTTCGTGAAAGTAAAAATGTTACAGAAATTAAGATTTTGATTTGTATATCTTGCGTGAATGACAAGAGATATGGATTTCACTAACTATTTTTCACTTTGCAATGAATGGAGTTTCAAGCAATTACAAAATTTTTCATAAGTTTTCTATAATTTCATATTGTTTGAATTTATATTTATACAATTTAACTTGATTAGTTTATGACATATTCTATGTTCAAAACATTCCAAAATGTGGGGTAAAAGGAATTTAAAACTTTCAAGTCTCTTTTTCGTAAATATTTTTTATATTTTGCCAAGCAGCATTGTATATTAGAATCACGTCTTTGGCAGGCCCATGTTTAACATATGTGACCGTTCATCCCAAACTAGCCTTAAATGCCCCCTTTTGTCATTTTCACTTTTTAAAATATTTGCAAAGACCATGTTTTAAGGATTTAAATAACACCTTAATGAACTTCACATGCTTCAAGAAGTCAAGTTATAGTCCGTCAAAGGTTGTAAAGGGAGTAAAATGTATAACTGAGATAAATGCATTCAAGGATCAGCCAGCCCTATATGTTCTGTTGATTGTCTTTTTAAAAAAATATGCAGATTTATTTCACATTTCCTATCATTTTCTTGAAATGTAACTTTGCTGGTATTTTGTAGAAAGCACAAGGATTGTGAATCTGTCAAAAAATCAAATTCGGCAAATTGACATATATTTTCACCTGTAACTCAAAATTAAGTTTCTGGCATTTACGGCTCATACGGGCTGGACAGCCATATATGTTTTACATCATTCATAAACTTGCTTACTGCATGCCATATATAAGGATGTACATCAACACAAAGAAGCGAGAATCCTGCTTGGAATAATATAAATTTTCTCTAGGATTCTCTTTGTATTTCCAGTTGTCTCATATTTATCAAGTAAAATACGCAAGACATGACTAACATGTTAATTGAGCCGTGGTATTAAAATTGATCTAGCAATGTGTGAATGTACTTTGGGTAATGCGGCTTCTCTCTGTTGTATTATGTTGTTCTATATTTGGACATTTTTTGTATCTTTGAGTCTGGGGTTATATACTGGAAGTGACAGAGTGTCAATGTGGTTTCATGCTGTTCATTTTCTCTTTTTTTAATCTATTTCAAACTTATTTTATATGTAAGCTGTGAAATTGTTATAAGAGAGTTTTAAAAACGTGGGTGTTGATACAGGTGTTATACCAAGAATGTCTAGATTACATTGTGAATGGATGATGGAATAACAACTGGATTTTATAGAGGGTTTCAGAGGGATTGTTATAGGCAAACTTGGTGTATGCCCTATTACAGGAAAACTCTATTTATGGCCCGCATAAGCTGTGTCCTTTAGTGTTTTGGGGAAAGTTAGAGGTAAAATTGTAAAAGAATCAAAAAATGTTCTTCACCAAAGGGGCATTGGACAAGTTCAGCATCATCCCCAAATTTTTCTCCAAACATTTTGAGATTTTTGCATCATTTGAAGTATTAGCGGTAATAAAGACAGCATGCAAAGTTTCGTTGTCAAATTCAAACCCTGTATACCAAAATATTTAGATATTCTCTTATTTTTAATTATCGTTGTCAACAACGATAAATACTGCCCTCTATAGTTGAATTTCTAGAATTGGCTTTTTAGTAGATCTATTGAAAATTCCAAATTTCTTTTGATTTTTCTGCAATCTATGATGTGAAAGGAACGTTTTACAAACAAATCTTTGGGTCTTTCTCATTGTATAGCATCAATAAGTACGTTTAGAGAATAGCCTCATAACTAAAATCAATAAATAAAACAAAATTCAAATTTTTGACTTTTTTGAAGGGTTTTTTTTGATCAAAATTTTCCCGATATCTGGTAATTGACTGTTATTTTCTAACTTAGGAAAGTGTAAATTATTCATGAACAAAATTTCAAAATTTTGTCCAATGCCCCTTTAAATTTACAAGTCACTGGTGGTTTATTTTCCTGGTTTAAATCTTTTTACATCCTGCTGAGTCTCAGCAATCTCCCCTCACTCACTTCAATTACTTCTTACTAAGAAGTGATATTTTTCATATGTCTGATGTTGTTCAATTTGGTTCTTTGAATAGGAATTTAAACTTATATAACGTTATGTCCACTCATTTCAACCACACCATATATAAACAAATTAAAAAAAATCATAATCATACTTGAAGTGATACTAAGACTAGGGATATCAACGAGAAACATAAAGTTTCTATTCCATTCGTTTTTATCACACATTTACATTGTACTCACTTTCCCAAGTAAAATGACACCAAGATCACCTCTGTGGGTCAAACGGTTCCGGAGATATAGATATTTTTGTCCGGAAATTTTGACGCTGTTTGTGCCACAAATAGGGTTAAATCGCGGAAAATGGCGATATAAGGAATCTAAGGGCGTGCAAAAATGACAACCAAAAGAAGAAATTTATTTTTTTCAAATAATTTTCTTCTACTAATGCCTGACAATAGCTAAAGCTCAAAATAAGTTCCATATGGCGCTTTATATGGAAAATATGAGTCCAAGCTTGAGGTTGTTCGTTCTATTTTACCAAATGGACCAAACCTTTTTTCCAGAAAAATGACTAAGTCCAGCTCATTAAATATGCATAATGCTGCACAGGCCTAACTTAACACTTTCATCAGTTTAAATTTATGTTAATAATATGCCAAAGCTACGCAAACTACATGACATAAAACTGCATACCAGGCACATTCTGTCTATGTGAACCAAATTCTCGATGCTATGCTGATTCCATCCAGAGAGACCCAGGAAACGTTCAGCGTGGTTTGCCATGTCCAGGCTTACGATAACCCTACCTAGGATTTGCAGTGGTAGTCAATTGTACAGATCGGTATTTGACAACATATTTTGAATCGCAGTTTCCGAAGTGATTCACGCGTTGCTCAAAGTTATGAAATATACCATTTTAATCACAAAACTCTGACAATTGCGAAGATACAAGACACTTTTTTCAAGCTCTCCTGTGTCATCTAAAAATTAAACACAAACTCAGAGATCCCGAAAAAACGGGTACTTCCAGGGTTTGACCTTCTGCTGTGAAGCACAAAAGGTCATTTCCCGAAAGTGTCCTTCATGAATGGAACAAAGGACCTATCTCCTTTAAAATGGATGTTCAATTATTACACAAAAGTGAGTGAATCACATCGGGAAATTCATTTTTCTACAACGTGTTATGCAGCGCAATTGGGCATAAATTGGTATTTCAATGGCGATCACTGGTCCATATTTCACACGAATCTGATCATTTATGAAAACATACGAACATCTAATCACCTGTAATTTACATATTTTATATCAAAAGTAGGAAAACAAAAGTCGATTTTTCAATAGTTACATTTTTGAACATTTTTAACAATATTACGACCCTCAACGAAGCGTTTAAAATGCAGTCTCTTTAGCTGAAATTTCAACCCAGCACGGACTTTTGTACACTTAACTGACCTCCCTACTAAGACAGATTCAAGTGAAGCTTTATATGTAAGCATTTTGTGTGAAAATGGATTTTCCTGCTTTCAAGACATTCCAACAGTTCTATTAAGGCAAACCTGAACCATCATGTGCAAAGCATTGATGTGTCAAAGAGGTTTAAGACTTACTGGTTTATTCATGTTTGTGGGGCTTCTTCACACCCCAATGTCTTGGGAAAAATTGCTTCAATTCAGATCAAGTTCTACTTTATTTTTTATTCACGTGCCATATCAGATAAAAAGAGAGAGGGACTCTGCCATCTTGGCAGGGTCATTACATATCACTTACTTGCATTGGCATTTAGGTAACAATCATCAAAACTGAAGCACACATTAAAGGGAAATGAATCACATGTCGGTAATCTTCAACTTTCATTTTTTGTTGCATTATAAATTCTACATTTCGATCCAAACCCCATCAGAATTGGTCATCTGATTCAAGAGGTAGGACAATTCTGTGACCTTAAAAAATAATGAAAAACAAAATAATTTACTGCCTTTAGTGCTGTGTATCTCAAGATTAATATTTCGACATTCGATTCATTCCCCATGATCATGTCACATTCATTGAACAAGCTCAGCAAGCCTGCTGGATAAACGTTGCAGACATAACAGACTAGCCCTATGAGAATTGCACCATCTTGCCATACATGGTAGGTTGGTGCAGAAAACATGCATCTCTATTTCATTCATTCAATTTATACATATTAATAGTAGTGGTGTAGCAGGAATATAAGGCCTAAAAAATTTAGTTTGATTGGCATAACATAGAAAAAAATAGGGTAGGTAGGTCAGTTTTTTTTTTTAATATTTGTTATGTTATTTTTTAAGTCTATGTTTCACATACAAGAATACAAAATATACGACACATATACACAAACATCTTCACTTTTTCTGTAACACATCTTTTATTTGTCATTTTGAATGTCCTGAAAGCCATATCTCGGGCCCCATGAATCAATTCCCTTCAAATTTTGAATTTGGAGGTTTTCTACCATGCTCAAAAAAAATAAAAATATTTAGCGTAGGCGGTAAAAATAGGGTCGGCCAGGTTACGCCAATTAAACAATTTTTTTTAGACCTAAGTCCCCCTTTCTTATTGCCCGGGTTGTACAGTTAAGTATAGGCTAACAACTCTCACGCAACATTGGTTTCACGCTTTACTCCGTTATGGTCTATGGATTTCAGGGGGCTAAGATTCCTTTCACAGTACAATGATTATGAATCTGATCGCATCCCAGCAATGTGACTGTATTGTAACAATTCTTCTGGATTTCAAGTAGCAAGTTCCTGGTGGAATTAACTTCTTACCAATCTTATAACTGTTCAAATGTAAATGTTCAATTAGTATTCATGTAGCATTCTACACATTTAGATGTGAAAATGTGTCGGCTCTCTGAAGATTTAAGAGTTTTTCTTGCAGAATAAAGTAATCCTAGTTTGCTCCCATTTGATTTGAGATGATAATTCCAATTCACCACAGATATAAGATCATCTAATGGGAGATGCATAACTTCACAGCAAAGAGATCGCTATGCCCATGTGCTCACAGATCTAACACTTTCCAATGACATTATGTGGAATCAACTCATTAATATTCAGTTAGAAGACCAATTATTTCTGAAGTTGAGAAATTTAGTTCCAATGGAATCCTCCTGTTAGATAATACTCAGGGAAAATCGTATAGATTGTTAAAATAGCACTTCCCAAGAGTTATGTAACGTAAGTTGAAGCTTATGTCTCTTCCTTTTCAAGTATCACATCAACAATTTATCTGTATCTTTTTACAGTTACTTTAGAAAGAGATCTGATACACAAGATTATCAAACAAGACATGTAAACATTGCTCGTAAAAAGAAACCATTTCCAAACAATGCCATCCGCACAAGTGGTCCTTTCCTTTGGACTTCACTATCATGTAGAATAAAAGAATCGAAAAATGTTAATCAATTTCGAAAAGTAAGGGTCAAACTATACTTCTTATGGGCTACCGAATATTTGATTCGACAAGTCTTTGTTATCTTATAATCTGATATATAATTCCAATGTATTTCCTAATAATAACGGAGGCTTCGTGATGAAAAATCAATACACCACATGTGAGGAGTTTGCTGATTTACAACACTAAGTATCCATTATTGATTAGATGATTCATTGGAATCATATGTTAGATTATGAAATTTATAAGATAACAAAGACTTGTTGCACAAAATATTTGGTAGAGCAAAAAGAACTATTATTTGACCCTAACTGAAGCAAAATATTATCTCAACTTATAAGTAGCTTAAGCCTGTTCTTTCTAATATGTAGTTTGTTTTGTTTTGAATAGTAGTGTTTGTCCAGTTTTTTTTTTCTGTAGATGTCATTGTCAATATTTGTATATTATTTTCCCCTGTATAATAGGGAGGGCTATTCTCAGGCCTCATTGGCCTTCCATTCCTTTGCACCAATAATAATTTGTGGGCAGTTTGTTTTATTTTACTGTTGATGTTCTTTATAAAAATAAAGAATATGAATGTTCATTCATAAGTATTACAGTATGTTATCATGTAATTTCAAGTAGTAAGTAGTTGTGCCATTTTGAATTCAACTTTGTATGTAATGATTTTTAAATCATAACATAAACCATAACTACAACATATAAAAATGTTGTAGTTGAAGTTTTGTCTGTTTTAGACATGTTTAGTTCTTATCTTTTTCATAAACGAAAAGTACTGATATGGTATTGTTTTACCTCAGGCTGTGCCCTTCAGTTAAATTAATAGCAGTTTTAGTAACATCAGTCTATAATTTTAAATAGAGATTCCAAGTTTGTATATATTTGTTTATGAAATTTCAGATCTATACTTCTATGATATAGAGCCAGGGATATGTCACTTGATAAGGTTAAACACTTTGATTTGTAACAATTGCTTCTTATTTACAAACAGTTGAATATTCTTTTTGGGTTTTGGTAATACACGCCAGACGTTTGTTAATGATTTGTCTGTCTGTCTATGTATGGGAGGTTTACTTTTCAATAATGACAAATTATGGCGTAACTAGACTTTTGATATTTATTAGGAAAAATATAAAGGTTTTTGGTCTTTTTCTTGCCTATTAATTCTCAATTGTAACTACATAAATAATAATTTCTGTTATTTTGGCGACCAAGAAATGAAATATTTGGTGGTGCATATTAAGGTTTGTATCGACAATTTCACTCGTTGACAAGCCTGTTTATGTGTCGACAAACTTGACAAAAAAAATATTCAATTCAATTAGATAAATATTCCAGGAAAATAGACAGCTTAACATAGTAATGAAATTTGCCCTGATATTTTACTCGTCTTAGCATAAGTTTTTTGATCACATTTTCATTTATAACATTCTATCGCAGCATCACCATATTGATTTCAATTAAAGGGGGTAACGAATTCAACAGAGTGCTACAAGTTGTAATGTCAATCCTCTTGGCTGCATTGACAAAACTTATTGTCGACAGTATCACGACATCGGCCGCTCAATTTCAGGGCTTTGTCGACAATGCAAACGCTCGCCGATACCAGCCCTAGTGCATATATACCAGGTGCACAATCTCTGGTTACGCCATTGCATAATGATGACATTCTTATTTTGTCATGCATTATCTCTTCTCTATCTATATTTGCATGCCGTAAAGTGCCAGTATATGGCACATCATGTTTTGCTTCAATAGATGGCCTTTACCACAATACGGATAAATATCACTGACTAAACAGACACTAAAATGTAAGATACTTTTGTATTACATCAGAATTGATAACAATTTGTCACAATTTATCAACCACATTGTCAAGATGAAGTGAAACAAAAACTGGAAAAACTTGCCATATACTGGCACGCTGCGGTATTTTTGATGTCTGCATATTTTTTCTTGAAGAAACGGGAGGAATGCAGAAGCTTGGGTTAAAACTCATCAATCAAATTGAATGGGCAAGTCATCACATTGCCTAGAAATCTAAATCAGATTTTTTAGTTGTTAAAACTAACAGAGAAGAGAATGTGGGAGTTCTGTACAATATTTTACATCATTCAGATTATTTTGTGGTTTCAGATGATCAAGTTTGAGTTTATTGTCCATTTGTAACATGAGATCTTTCGGGAGTAAAGTATATCTGATGGCAAATGTCACTTTGTAGTAATATGTAGCTAGTCATCTTGACATTGGTTTTTATCTGTAAGGCAATTGCTGTTAATTCAACTCACTAAGTCAACATTTGCTCTCACTGTCTGGCTTGTAAGTGGATCATTAGCTCTGTCTGACTACTTTGAAGTTAATATGGCACACATTTATCACTTTCAAATATGATCAAATCTGTAAATGTAAAATTGTGATCATCTTTGTATGTCAATAAATCTAAATAGCTATGTTTGTGTGCTTTATAAGGTCATCAAACAATTTTATTTGAACTGGTGCTTGATCAAGCAGTGTACACGTAAATAACTGAAATAATTTTTAACATTTACTTTATTTACCTTACTTAAAAACTCACCATATGAAACATGATTATAGATTACTTGACCTACTCTTTTCATCAATACATACAACTTTCACTGCTAATATGCATAACAATGTTGTTAATTCCGTCACATTCAGGTATGCATATTCAGATATCATATATTATTTGTCTTCACATCTGAAGAGACTTTGAGAGTTCATAAGTCCATGAGCGACACTTTACAAGCGTGACGCCACATAGACTGCTTACAGCGACAGGGTTGAGTTGTTAAGCAGAGATCAATATAAGATAGGTCATAGCTTGAAGTTTGATAGTGTAAGATGCAAGCATTGGCAAACCTTTAGTTGGTCTCAGGGGGATCCTCTTATATTACTTACTCTTTCAATATGCCAATCACATCCATATGAACATAGCATCACCATCCACAATGAGTAAACATTTGTTGATACTTTCATTTTTTTTATGAAGGGAACTATGAATACTGTAGGAAAAATTATAAGGATATCACTTGTGATACTTTAAGTAAGTTTAATTTGGCTGTCAATTGCCATATCATGCTCTTAGATGTGCACTATGCATGGTATGCAGGACACACACCACTAAATAAATGCTTTTGGCGAGTACAGAGCAATGCGGGCACATATTTGTATATTCACCTTGTGAGCTCATCTAAATCATAATCTCAAAAAAAAAGTTATCTATTTTGTGGTGTGAGTCCTGCAGATGTCCAATCAATTTACTTCAATACTTTGGTTTAATCTGCAATTAAGGATTTACACTGCTGTCATGTATGTCCGATCCATAGTCGTAGACTTTGGCTTTTGGTAGTGTTTGCGAAAAATAAAATAGCAGCAATTTAAAGCCATCAAATTTATAGATTCATAAGAATTTAAATGTTCTGTAAAGAACATGCATCTATTTTTAACCTTACCTATCAACACTTGTAGTTTTTGTGCACCAAATATACAGCTTGTGCACCCGATTAGTATATAGTAAGCTTATGAACATAGTCAAAAAAGTTGTTTTCTTAAAGTATTAGATTTATTTTTTAATATATGCTGAATCTTTTGCCAGTCCCTAAAAGGATTGTACCGTCAGGGTCGTGAAACTCCTATTCCGAGACAATGGACAAAATTGGTACCCACCTTGAATAGGTCACTGCTGGTCATGTACAGAATGAACTGATAATTTACTCAAATTTATATACTTGCCACTCAACCTGTACAATTCCAAACGCTTCACGCGTATTAGTGGCACCGCAATGACTGTTAAAGAGATATTCATCACCCTGCGGAATGTCATAAACAACTTTAATGCGCAGATAACAATATAACCCTAGTATGTGCATAATGAAGGTTATTTTGTGACATAGCACGATACATCATTTAGATTTAGATCAGATTGCTGCAATGAAGGGGTGATTTGCTGTAATAATCAGCTGATTATTGCAGCAAATTACCCCTTCGATGTAGGTGCACATTTTAGCCCGTCAGTTTCACTTCCCATTCTATATTTCCCTGGTACCATGTAAAATCATACCAATGAGTTGCACTGATGTTTTATGTTAAATATGCATGTTTTCATTTTGAGAAAATAAATTTCCTGTATTTTGATCAAACATAGTTGTGTAAAAACGCTCCAGTCCTTATTGACATATATTCAGTTGTGATTGTCCCATGACATGCTTTGTATTGAACATTGTCAATTTTGTTAATATTAAAAATAAAGTGTTGTGAAATAAAATAATTTTCAGAAAATCATTCACTGAATAAAACTACCATTTCCTGTTTTTAGTTGATGCAAATGATGTTCAAAATTGTGAAAATACAGGATTTCCCTTGGGCAAGTCATCTTCAACTAAGCATAAAAAGGATGTGAATAAGTATGTCATCTTGATAACACTTTGTCTTCACGTTTTCCACCTCATTTGGCAAGCTTGCTTTTGAATTATTAAACAGGACCTTTTATTTTCAAAAACGGGAAATGTCACATAACCAGAAATATTGATAGGACTCTTAAGGTCCTATGAAAGAAAGCATTTTATAAAATTGGCATGAAATATGTTTATTTTGTTATATTATGTGTATGAAATTTTTCGTAGTTTTGTTTGAATAATAATGTAAAATAAAATATCAAAGTGGTCTACCAGCAGAATGGGCCTGATATAATCAAAAACCACATTTTGTCTGCCAAAAATTGCACTATTTTGGCAAAATTATCTTAAATTTTGAGAAGAAATGGCGCAAATTTTAGAAAATTTTGAAAGATGAACCCATCAAAATTCTACTAACAGTAAAAGCAAAATTCTACTAACAGTAAAAGGACCAATTGAAATTCAAGAGAGCCTGATTTTGCTACCCAAATTTGTGGCACGTCCCCATAACCCTTTTTGTACCCCGGGCCTACAATCTTGCTCTTCAAAAGCATAGTAATGTAGAAAAGTCACACACTTTGGTAACTGAATGTAATTACATTAAAATGAATAAAAATGACACAAAATATTCATTGGTGTCCAACTTGTACAGTGTCTTTTTGAAACAAATCAATAAAAATCACCCAAAATGTCTAGATTAAGGTCCAAACATGCTTTTCAAAGTATAAAGATAAAACCATAATGCCAGGCCAAAATAAAAGAGAAAGATGACATTTAACGTCTAGTTTTTCAGGTTCAGAGAGCTATTTTATTTACCCAAAACCACATTTGCAATCAAATACAAAAGTGTTGACGCAGCACACTTAATTTGTCAATGATTATCCTTGCATCCAACTCAATGTTGATGTGAACCAATATGAGTTATCATTTCATACAACAGTGAAACACAGATGGAGATCAAATTTGAACATAACTTGCTATTGAATGTTACCACTTTACAAAGAGATGAATAAACTTGAGAAAACTCAGGTATTTCAAAGGATTTTCCTTGATTTGCAGCTCTGAATATTCTTTTATACAAAATAAATTCTAGCACACTTCTTGTAATGGCTCATGATACAGAAAAATAGTATATTTATTTAAAGTGATTTTAACAATGAGTTATGATTGACATTTTACAAAAACAAAAAAAAATAGCAAATTTAAATTTGAGAGCAGGAACTTCAAATATAAAGTTTTGTTTCTTTAACATGTCACTTTAATCCTTATTTCATTTCTGCATGAACTGTATTGTGGTACAGTATATCTAATGTCACGATGCAATTTGACATCCTTTTATTGTCTCAAGGAAATCATGATCACCAAGGGTATCATATCTCTGATATTTTGCAATAATTCTTGTCATACCTTTTTTTTATTAAGACATTCACTCAACCTCCAGACATAATCAACAGGAGGTGATATGTGTTGCGGTATGCAGTATGTATGATTTTGTTTCTCAAATATTTTTATATATGCATGAGCACATGAGGTGGCATGGGTACCTATGCTTATTTAATCATCAATAATTCATTGGATTTTAAGCTACTTGTAGAATAACTCAACTGACTGAGAACACATATCATCAGCAATTCACTCTAATGATCTGTTGAAATTAATTGGTACGCAAATTGTTATAATGAATATTGTCATCGTAATATCATATCAATTTCAATAAACTGTTGGAATTCTTAATACCGGTAAACTGACTGAGAACACATATCATCAGCAATTCACTCTAATGATATGTTGAAATTAATTGGTACACAAATTGTTATAATGAATATTGTTATCGTAATATCATATCAATTTCAATAAACTGTTGGAATTCTTAATACCGGTAATAGATTTGACTTTCAACCTCCCACTGCTGATCTGATTTCAACAATTTAGATTAATTTAAAATTTATCATTGTGTTCACGCATCAAAATGTGCATTTACTATATGAAAAAAGCATATATGTGACCTTCCAGCCCATATGAGCAGTAAATGCCAGAAACTTCATTTTGCGCTACAGGTGAAAATACATGTCAAGGTCGTAATTTGCCGAAATTGATTTTTGGACAGATTTACAATCTTAGTGCTTACTACAAAATACCAGCAAAGTTTCACTTCAAAAAAAATGATAGGAAATGTGAAATAAATCTGCATATTCTTAAGACGATCAACAGAAAATATAGGGCTTACTGATCTTTGAACGCCTTTATCTCAGTTATACGTTTTACCCCCTGACAACCTTTGACGGACTATAACTTGACTTCTGGAAATCGTACGAAGTTCATTAAGGTGTCATTTTAATTCTTAAAGCATGGTCTTTGCAAATATTTAAAAAAGTGAAACTGACAAGAGCTGGCATTTACTGCTGCTTTGAGCTGGACGGTCACATATACACATAGAATAAAAGGCTGGATTTGGTGATTGATCTGTTGTGTAAAATAGTTTGCCTTTTGAACTAATATAACATTTTTGTGCGGTTGATAATAGGTAAAATTGATAAAATCTTATTAAAACTTCTTGTACAAAGCACACCTATGTTTTTCACTTAATTTCTGCATGAGTAAAGTAGTAAGTTGCCAAGTTTTCAGTATCACGTTTAGGTCTCATGTGTGCAGTTTATACATTGGTGTTAAACCAATTGATAGACTGCTTCAACAAGATGCAATACTCAAAGAACAAGTGACGATGATGTATGAAGTGCTGTACAGACCCAGTTGTAAGAAGCAATAATGTGATAGATTATCTGATATAAGGTTATTATTTGTTCTTTTTATTCATCAATTATAGGTTTTCCCTGAAGCTCTTTTGTAACTTTCACATTCTGAATGCCCTCACTATGCATAAATTAGGATTTTTCACCCGTATATGTGATCACTTCATTTGACCCGGATTATTAAGTATCGAGTATTAACTGGTCTATGAACGTTTTTTTATACATTTTTATTTATTATCATATTTTTCAAAATTATATGGGCAGTTGTTGATATTCCTGTCTTACTAGTATTCCGTAACCTATTTTTTATTATAATTTTTTTAAAGCATTAGTAAAAATGTTTGAAAGAATGGACCTTTTGTCTTATTAATTTAACTTCAAATTAGTGTTTTGCATAATTACATAGAGCTAGTTGTTGATATTTCTTTACATTATACTTATTGTTTTATTCCATAATATACTTTTGTTAAAAATGTTCAAAACATGCTTAAAATCATGAGGAAGATGTGTTTCTAATATATTTCAATACACTTTCAAAGCTATCCATTATTTTTTGATTTAAAAATCTTTCATAAAATAATCATGTATTTCATATATTTCAAATTGATTAGTCAGTTGCTTATTCTGTAAGCAAAACATTCCAAAAATTGACAGAAAAAATAAATTTTGTACATTGATATCTACATTTTTGAAGATTTTAACCTTTTTGTTTGATAGAATCACACATTTGAATCACATATTGCCTGTGTTTGGCATATATGGTTTGCATCATTCATAATCTTGTGTAGGGTGCACCATATAATAAACACATGCATCAACAATGAAGCGAGAACACTGCTTGGAATAAATATATATTTTCTCTTGAATTCCTTTTGTATTACCAGTCCTCTCACATTCACCCAGTAAACTACGCAAGACATGACTAACATGTTAAGTGAGTCGTGGTATTGAAAATTGATCGGACAATGTGTGAATGTACTTTAAGTTAAGCGGCTGTTTGCTGTTATATTGTGTTGTTCCATAGTTGGACATTTTTGCATCTTTGAGTCTGGGATTATATACTGGATGTGACAGAGTGTCAGCTGCTCATTTAGGCTATTCCAAACTGATTTCATATACAAGCTCTTTACTCTAATTGAAAGTTTTGAAAGCATGAATGTGAATACAGGTGTTACTTAGACAGCAGATATATATTGTGGATGTTATTTCAGATCGATATTACCATATCAGAGTGATTATATTGGCAATAACTTATGCCTCATTGAAGGCAACCTTTATTTATGCCCATTGATAATGTACATCCGCCTTTAATGTTGTTGGAAAAGTTTGATAAATTGTAAAATGAACCAAAAAAGTGTTGTTTATCTTAAATTTTCCAGTCACTGTTAATTTTTTCCATTTTAAAGCTCCTTATTACCTTCTGATCTCCCCACACTCACTTCACTGACATGTCACGGGGAAGTGTTTTTTTTTAATTCCTAGAGGTATTTGTCTAATGTTATTTTCCATTTCGATTTGGAACTTTTATTAAACCTCAATTTTTAATACTAAAAAATGTGAGAATAGATTTCCTACTTATTTAGATAGCAACATTCCAATATTTGCAAACCTGAGGTATTATATACAGAGCATTGATGTGTCAAAGTGGTTTAACAGTTACTGGTTTATTCATGTTTGTGGGGCGTCTTCACACCACGATGTCTTAGTAGTTCTATTTTATTTTCAGCTCACGTGCCTTGTCAAATAAAGGGAGAGATACTCTGCCACCTTACAAGGGTCAATACAGATCATTTGCTTGTGCACTTAAAGGGACTGCCTAGATTCTTCCCACTTATTTTTTACCTACATATTTTTTACTTTAATCGATAAAACATGTTTATAGTAATATAACCTACAAGTATTTTTCCATGATTTTGAGGAATATTGAAGAAAATTGCAATTCTTTACCTACTTTAATTTTGTCGCCGGCGAAAAAACTGGTGTGAAAACAGTGTTTCTAGTTTGAAAACTTAAAAAAATCTTGTTTCTACACCTGTGATGGTCAAACAAATTATTTTTGATGAAATTGTTCCTCTTTTAATATGTATTAAATAATATCTAGGTGGTTTGTTTAATCTTTTATCTGGTAAATTCATCTGAGGTAGAAATTTAGGATTTAGGAAACACAGGATAGACACACCACCATCAAGGAATGATATATTGCAAATTAGTTCTCTCTCAATTTGAGCCATTTGTGTGTAAATTTTTGCAGTTTTTTGGATTTTACTCTACTTTTAAGCTAAATTTAGAGTATTTCCATAAGTTTTTAACTCTAGGTGGAATCTAGGCTAGTCCCTTTAATAACATCTATATCTACATAGAATTAATACATAGTGAAATTAACCAAAGGGGTGGAATCTGGCTAAGTAAAATGATTTTACATAGACATTGAAGCAACAATCATTAAAAATAAAGTATTGGACATTAAAGCGCTCCAAATATCGCTTTTCAATTAGGAAATCAGGTATGGGACACAATCTCGCACCCAGGTCTACTAGCCAGCTTACTGGATTGAAATGATGTGACAGGCAAGCCTTAAGGACCAGTTTACCAACTTGCCATATATTGAAGGTTGATGCAGAGACTTGTTTCTGCATTTTACATCAACAAACTAAACTAGTAAAGTATTATGAACTTGTTATGTTCACAATGCTGTCAGCAGCAGTGTGACTGTATTGAAACAATCACATGATGCAACTGATGTTTAAAATTGTGAAAATACAGGATTCCCCTGGGCCAGGCATCTTAAACTAAGCAGAATAAGGATGTGAATAAGTATGTCATCTTGATAACACTTTGTCTTCACGTTTTCCACCTCATTTGGCTCGTGTGTGAATTTTTATCAAAGTGAATACCTTCTAATCAGATATAAAGGACATTTAAGGGTAATGGGAATCCATCTGCTCAGGAATGTGAATTCTAACTATTTTTTAATCATGAAAAGATAAATAGTTTCCACTGCCTTTGCAGGGACTCAAACCATGGATTATGGCAGGGGTTAGTCATGCATTACGAAGAAAGAGATCTACCGCTGAGCTATCAAGGCAGCGTTGAGATCGTGAACTAAAACATTAGTATTTTTCTTTTGTTTACATAAAAATTGCAATTTTTGCCTCATTGGAATGCTCAATTTGTAAGTAAATTATGCGAATGCGTATATCAGCCAAAATGTAGGTCCGGATTTTCGGGCAAAACAACGCGGGTTTGTTACAATATCATTCAAAATCAACTCAGTATATTTATAAAATATTGTTTGTAATTCAATAAGAAGTATCAAGCCTACAATTTGTTAAAATATGAAACCAGTCGAATTGTTCGAACATCATGAAATAATGAGGTTTCGGCGAAAAAGGGTCAACTTTTTCAAAGTAGTCTTTAGGCTTCATTTTTACCTCGATAATGGACGTGAAATAACTTCCATAAGTTCCATGTATAAATTAGAGACTCTATTCAATATGTACGCCAAGAATTGTGATATTCTGATAGGTGTAAGTAGGTAAAAACTTGCAGTAAACATGACATTCAGCCGAGCGAGACGTTTTTAGGGACTGTAGCCTTAATAGATCCTAGGAAAGAAGATTTAAAATTGGCATGGAATATTTAATTTTATGATATTGCGTATATAATATTTTGTTTTGGTTTTTTGATAATATAGTGTGAAATAATTTATAAGAAGCACTCAACCAGAATGAGTCTGATATTATCACTTTTTGAATGTTTATTAGCCTACTCAATATAATATTTGACAGAACTACTTCATATGACTCTCAATCAATTATCAAAAAACTCAAACCTTCAAAACTCAAAAATATCACATCACAAATAGTCTTTAATATGAATAAAGGATTACACAATATTCAATGTTCACCTGATTATCAAGCCAATCAAATTATTTCTGCCTGTTTTCAAACCAAATGATCAACTCTGAAAATGACCAAATAATCTCAAACATATTTTTTTATAGTGTATGTTAATAAAACATGCTCGAATATCTTTTCCAGGCCAACTTAGAAAAACAATATTTTGAACATTTAGGTTTTCAAAAATCTAGATGAGATGACTTAATTTATTTTTTATTTCAAATCAAGAAACTGGCTTTTAAAGCATAAATACTATAAGTCAAAGTATGAATATAATACAAGATCACAAAAGATTGCTCAAACATTTCAACATACTTGTACAGTTCACCAACCTGTTACAAAATACAGTCACTTTAATCCTTATTTATTTCTGCATTAGCAATATTGAGGTACCGTGTATCTAATACGCTGATACGATCTCGCGTGTGGAGTTTATCATAAAGTGTTCATTTTATGACATCACTATATTGACACGAGGTAATCATTGTCACAAGGGAATCATATACCTCTGGTATTCTGTACTGATTCTTGTCAAAACATTTTTTATTAAATAAGACATTCACCCAATGCCCAGATGATATAACATCAACAGGAGATGATATATTTTTGTAATATATTATATATGCTTTTGCAGATTCTGAAATATTTATATATGCATAAGCACGTGAGCAGGCATTGTTGCATATGCTTATCTGATCATCTTTTAGATCATTGGATTTGAAGGCAATTGACTTAAATGTCATCACCAAAGCTACCAGTTAAGTAAGTGCTTTGACTGGGAATACATAATCATCAGTGGCACTCATATGATTGTTGACTTTTCTAAAATGTTCAACATACTACTACTGACTTCTGCCTCTTATCTGAATGTCAACAATCTCCAGACACTTTTTCACACTTTTTTATTGAATAATACCCTCCTTCTTTGAATAACGTGTGTCTGAATTGAGTCTCTTTCCCTTCCCCTCCCCTTCCCCCTGTAGGTTTGAACCTACAACCTCTTGCTCCAGATTCTATTCAGAATGTATGCATTTTTTTTAAATCATAGCTAAGTCCAGTATATGATGTATTTGGACTTTGACAGATAAAATTGATAAAACCTTTCTGTGATATCTCTGTTGTCGTCAAACCTATATTTTTCACTTAATTTCTGCATGAGGAGAGTTGTGAGTTGCCAAGTTTTCGGTGTCATGGTAAGGTCTCATGTGTGCAGTTTATACATTGGTGTTAAACCAATTGACAGCACTGCTTCAACAAGATGTAATACTCAAAGAACGAGAGATGATGCTTTACAGATCCAATTGTAAGACAGAAATAATGTGATAGATTATCTGATGTAAAGTTATGTATTCCGTGAAACACCTGGGTTATTTTTCTTTTTATTCATCAATTATTGGTTTTCCCTGCAGCTCTTTTGTGACTTTCACATTTTGAATGCCCTCACTATGCATAAATTAGGTCACTTCATTTGACCCAGCGGGGAACATTATTTAGTATCAAGTATTGGCTGGTCTATGAACATTGTTTATACATTTTGTACCATCATCACAATTGTGTGGGCCATTGCTGATATTCCTGTCTTACTAGTATTCTGTAACCTATTTTTATTACAATTTGTTGAAGCATTAGTAAAAATGTTTAGAAGTATGGACCTTTTGTCTTATTAATTTAACTTCAAATTAGTGTTTTGCATAATTACATAGAGCTAGTTTTTGATATTGTTTTACATTATAGTTATTGTTTTATTCCATCAGATACTTTTGTTAAAAATGTTTCAAACATGTTTAAAATCATGAGTAAGATGTGTTCCTAATATATTTCAATACACTTTCAAAACTATCCATTATTGTCTTGATTTAAAAATCTTTCATAAAATAATCATGTATTTCATATATTTTAAAGTTGATTGAAAATTGATAAGTCAAGTTGCTTATTTTGTAAGCAAAACATTCAAATATTGACAGAAAAAATAAATTTTGTACATTGATATCTAACTTTTTAAAGATTGTAACCTTTTTTGTTTGATAGAATCACTCATTTGAATCACATCTTTGGTAGGCCTGTGTTGGTATATGGTTTGCATTTATTCATAATCTTGTGTATGGTGTACCATATATAAACACATGCATCGACAAAGAAGCGAGAACACTGCTTTGAATAAAAATATATTTTCTCTGGAATTCCTTTTGTATTACCAGTCCTCTCACATTCACCCAGTAAACTACGCAAGACATGACTAACATGTTAAGTGAGTCGTGGTATTGAAAATTGATCGTACAATGTGTGAATGTACTTTAAGTTAAGCTGCTGTTTGCTGTTATATTGTGTTGTTCCATAGTTGGACATTTTTGCATCTTAGAGTCTGGGATTATATACTGGATGTGACAGAGTGTCAGTGTAGTTTCTTGGTGCTCATTAAGTCTATTTCAAACTTAATTCATATACAAGCTCTTTATTCTTATTGAAAGTTTTGAAAGCATAGATGTTGATACAGGTGTTACTCAGACAGTAGATACACTCCCGGCCAAAAGTGTTTGTGCACCCTTGCGCACGGGCAAAAACGTAATTATTTTATCAAACGACCAAGACTCTAACAAAATTCATGTTTTTATAAGTGCTTAATGTATCCAATATAAGAAATTTAAGTTTCCTCTGATATTCTATCTTCAATAACCATAAAAATGACAGATTTCCTGGACCATATACAAATACAACACACCCACTTTTTGATATGTACCTATATTTTTTTATTTTTCAATACTCGTTATCACCGTATAGCCGTAAAGAACATTTTCAGGTAATAAGTTTTCCAAAATGTCCAGTTATGTATTTAAACTCTGTTTATTATGTGCAGAAGAAAGTCAATAATATGTTTAGCACGCCATATTTTCAAATGCGTTAAATGCAATTCTTGTTTTTTTAGATATATGTATGCAAAGTATTAATCCGAAAAAATATGGCGCAAATGATGAACGGTTCAAGTGGTTTAACAGTTACTGGTTAATTCATGTTTGTGGGGCATCTTCACACCACGATGTCTTAGTAGTTCTATTTTATTTTCAGCTCACGTGTCTTGTCAAATAAAGGGAGAGATACTCTGCCACCTTACAAGGGTCATTACAGATCATTTGCTTGTGCACTTAAAGGGACTGGCCTAGATTCTTCCCACTTATTTTTTACCTACATAATTTTTACTTTAAATGATAGGACATGTTTATAGTTATATAACCTACAAGTAGTTTTCCATGATTTTGAGGAATATTGAAGAAAATTGCAATTCTTTACCTACTTAAAGGGACTGGCCTAGATTCTTCCCACTTATTTTTTACCTACATATTTTTTACTTTAATTGATAGGACATGTTTATAGTTATATAACCTACAAGTAGTTTTCCATGATTTTGAGGAATATTGAAGAAAATTGCAATTCTTTACCTACTTAAATTTTTTCGCGGGCGAAAAAAGTGGTGTGAAAACAGTGTTTCTAGTTTGAAAACTTTAAAAAAATCTTGTTTCTACACCTGTGATGGTCAAACAAATTATTTTTGATGAAATTGTTTCTCTTTTAATATGTATTAAATAATATCTAGGAGGTTGGTTTAATATTCTATCTGGTAAATTCATCCGAGGTAGAAATTTAGGATTTAGGAAACACAGGATAGTCACACCACCATCAACGAATGATATATTGCAAATTAGTTCTCTCCCAATTTGAGCCATTTGTGTTTTTTTGGATTTACTATACTTTTAGCTAAATTTAGAGTATTTTTAATTTAAAAGCTTTTAATTCTAGGTGGAATCTAGGCTAGTCCCTTTAATAACATCTATATATACATAAAATTAATACATCGTGAAATTAACCAAAGGGGTGGAATCTGGCTAAGTAAAATGATTTTACATAGACATTCAAGCAACAATCATTAAAGATTTAAAGTATTTGACATTAAAGCACTCCAAATATCACTTTTCAATTAGGAAATCAGGTATGGGACACAATCTCACACCCAGGTCAACTAACCAGCTTACTGGATTGAACTGAGGTGACAGGCAAGCCTTATGACCATATATTGAAGGTTGATGCAGAGATTTGTTTCTGCATTGTACATCAACAAACTAAACTAGTACAAGTATTATGAACTTGGTCACAATGCTGGATTCTGTCAGCAGTGTGACTGTATTGAAACAATCACATGGATTTTGAGTCCCCAGTGATATTAACTTCTTATCACTATATGTAGATATTCATTTAGTATTTATGTAGCAATCTTCACATTTCAATTTGAAATGTGTCAGCTCTCTGTAGGCTTATTCCAGTGAAAACTAAACCTTTTTTGATTTCAAGCAAAAAATCAGCTTTTTTATTTGACCATATGAGCAGTTTTTTCAGTCATACTTTTGTTACTCGGTATGTGAAAAGTATTTTCTAATCAGAAATTTTGAATTTTTTCTACCCGTGCATGAATGAGCACATGTTTTCATTCAAAAATGTCACAAACGTTACCAAAAAGTTACACCAAAATGTCACAAACGTTACCAAAAAGTTACACCAAAATGTCACAAACGTTACCAGACGTTACCAAACAAAACATTGCATTAAAAGAAATCCTGACGATAGAATTTCCTACCACTTTTATGAACTATTTGTAAATATGTTACCAATCATCTGTGAAAAGCGCAATAAACAATTCGCTAACATGTCAGAGAAATTTTACTTGAAATTTTACCGTGCGAGGTCACAAACGTTACCAAACGTTACATGAACTTTATTCAGTATTTTGGCAATTATTTTAATTTTTAACCACCTGCATGTCTTGATCCCACCAGTGAGCACCATTATCAACAACAAACTTGTTGATATAATGTTTATGCTAGGTTCTGTGGCCATTTAAAAGTGAAATTTTCCCGTTTTTTCGGTCACAAACGTTTCTTTGGAATCACCCTGTAGATTTGGGAATATTTGTTTCTAAGTAAATAAAGTACCGTATTGTTCCTAATAATCGCCCACTGGGCGGCAACATTTCATGAGTGTTGGGCGATAATTGGAGAACAATTTTCAACATCAAGATTTGCACTAAATCACTAAGTAAGCTTAACAATTACAGCAACTTACTGTTATATGGCCCCCGATAACCCGGAAGAACTGACAATTTTTCATCATTTCCGGGATCGCAAACTCATTGGTACTGTTTCCTGTTACTAGCGATTTTTGGTTAAAACTTATTGATACTGTTACAGGCCCCTGAATATGTAATTCATTAATATAAAGTTTTGAGTAAAGCAGTACCATAAGTCAGACATAATATGTGAGTGGCC
>JXSR01S021516.1:0-13160 GCA_000969725.1 Ophiothrix spiculata | reverse complement strand
ACATTTTTAAAGTTCTTTGAAGCCACACAGGCAATTTTGTTGTGTAGGGAATGAACGTAAATAACAAATAGCGATAAATGTCATGCATCATAACAAAAAATTCCCAAGACAACTAGAGAATACCAGAGGAACCGGTGATGTTGCTTATTGCAGCGGGCACGCTCTATCCAGCAATACAGGCACTCGCCCAATCGAGCGTACCGCTGCATGCAGCAGTACGCTCGATCGGGCGAGTGGCCCCGACTGAATTCAAACTCCTATTTCCACAGCTTATAAACAACACAGTGAGTGAAACAACTGCCATAGACTTATGTGTGATGGCTCACCCCGAAAGGAGGACTTTGCAGATGATATCGATGTTGATATCTGTTACAGTATTTTCATATATAATTCTTGATTATTGATTGGTTACTTCCATAAAAGCTGCTATCCAGGAAGGTGCAAGTGCATGTGGTCCAGTGCAGAGAAACTCAAATTCCAAAAATAATACAAATAAATATATGGTGCGGTGCGGGTAAAAAACTGGAAAGCTGCAGACTACCACCGTTTCCCAGAGGACTGCAGCTGCAACTGCCGGATGAAGGGTTTTACTTGTGTAGTGCACACCACTGCTGGTTCTTAAGGTGGGAATGCCCAACGTTTCCTTCCTTTTAGATTTAATGTATGACCAGAATTTCTTCCCATCAGAAAATAAGCTGTTACCTACAGTGTTGTAGATATATGATTCTACGTGCTCTGAACTTTGTTCCTTTGAACCTTATATTTCTTCCATTCCATCTCTTTCTTGGATCTTTTAGCTTTCTGATATAATCGATCTCTTTTTCTCATTTGACGTATTATATCACATGAAATCCATGGATGGGAAAATCTTCCCCTTTGATAGCCTGTGTGGGATACAGCTATCCATGGCATCAAACACAGCCTTCTTAAAGATGTTCCAATTTTCATCCAAACTTCTGCAGTTTGGCGAAGTTGAGAAATACATGTCGGTCGAGTTTGTTAGCATTTGTTGAACTTTACACGGATCAGCTTTTCTATAATTCCATGTCATTCCTGGCTTACGCTTATTTGAGTTAGGTAAAATGACAATATCAAAGTTAACAATGAGATGGTCACTAATACCGGGTGAAGTATGTACACACGAGACAAGTCCTTCATTGGTGGTAGAAATAAGATCAAACACATTGTTAGAAGCTGGCCTGGTTATATGTCGCTGCACTTGGGCGAGGCCAATTAATTCAAAAGATCAATGAATCTGTTGTGGGCCCCCGAAGTAGAAGAACTTGTTGGCGAAAGGGTGTCCCAGTTTAGATCAGGGAAGTTGAAATCACATGCGATAATGATATTTGGTAGTGTGTGAACATGCTTTTTAAGAACTCTGTTAAGCTATCGTGCAGTTTTTCAAGTTACTATAATTAACCACTCTGGTGTTCCTGGAGGCCGATAGTAGCTGGCAAGGTAAATAGTTCCACTCTTAGCAAACTCAATTGAAATCCATGTTATCTCACAATCAGATACAGATTCTACTCTTTCAACAACAGTAATACCTTCTTTCACTGCAAGAAAGACCCCGCCTCCAAACTCATTTCTGTCTTTACGAAAGACGGTGTACGTTTCAGGAAAAATAGAATACATTGGGTGCGTGTCATCTAGTTTTGATTCGCATCCAAAAATAATGTCCGGTTGATGCCGTTCTATCTCATCTTCAAACTTCTGTCTCTTCTTGGCTCCTTTCAAGCCATCACAGTTAATGTGCATAGCTTTTAGTTTTCTAGCTTTTTTCCTCCCTGTAAGTTTGGGTCTGTTATCTTTGCCCGAAGTCTTGGTTGGTGTTGAAGTGGCTATAGGAGTTCCATAGTTGGAAGCGCTAGATTCTGTATCTGCACTCAATGAATCTTCCAGTGTGCAAAAGGAATTACTAACCTCCTGTGATGCAATTGAAACAAAGAATGTAGAGGAAAAGTTGGGGAGAGCACGTGTGCAACAAATCCAAGAAAAACTGTTTCGGTTGCTTCGAATGTCATAGGTTTCTTTTTACATGCCGACACAATCATTATGCAGCCATTGATTACAGTGGTCACAACAAAGGTCTTTCTTATCCACTTGTCTGTCACAGATGCTGCATATTTGATCTGGACCTGGATTTGCTTCAACTTGTCCACTCATAAGTAGAGTTAGTAAGATCAGCTTCTTTGAAGGACTTGAAGATGACCTGTTTGAAATACTATTCTTTTGTTGCGAGATTGAGTAAAAGAACGCTGATTTACTTTGTGAAATAGTTAAACCAAGCTTCAGCAGTAGCCTGTTGTCTAATGAATGATATTGAAGATTCAGCAATGGAATAACTTCATTGTATGATGGCATAACATTGTTACTGTGTGTAAGGCCAAGTCCAATGATGTCATTAAAGTCATGGACATTTGATGGTAAAAAACCATGCTGATGCTGTAAGCAGCTAACAATGATGACAACAGTTGTTTTCATAAGCAAAGCTGTCAGTAGAACCTCCATGGTATAGTTTTTAAAGAGCAGTGGGTTGATCCTACCTTAATACAGAAGCATATATGAAGGGTGCAGAATTTAACAGTCATGTAAGCTTAAGATGGTGCAAGGCTTCCGATTTCTGCTCTCATGAGATGGCTTCCAAGCAGCCAACAGTATAGCATCCACATTTTCAGTAACAAAATCTACGTAAGATCTTTCAAACAGATGCTTATTCACTAGATATCCATACTAGATGCTATTAAAAGAGCACCAATGTTGCAAAAAGTGACATTTTTAGCAAAAAAGTGAGAGCTGCTCTGCCAGTGGACCACATGCTAATATTGCAAGATGGCCGAAACATGTCCTGATAGCTCCTTATCACAGAAGGCAAAATAATTTGGCCAAAACTTTCTTAGAATTTAGATGACAAATGATGATAATGTTATTGACTTTTATACATATCGGTATGGTGCGCGGCGAAGCTGAATATTAATTTCAGGTGATATCCCGTTTCAGCTGTCTTTAATCCAAATTCGGATACGGGTATCAGAATTTTGATACGGAGTATCCAAATCCGAATTGTGAGTTCCGCCGAACTGAATTCAAACGCAGTAGTGGAGTGAGTTTGATGATTATTCCATTGGGTTTACTGAAATGTTGCTGTGTGTTATAGGAAGAGCTTTAATCACCCTTTGCAGACGTAATAAGCCACGTTAGTTGATAATAAAGTCATCGATACTGCTTAAGCTTTAAAGGCGGTGTCACACATCACCGTACCGTATGAATAACGTACTAATAACGAACTTGTTTGGTAATCGATATTACATGTATTTCAATGACAAATCCAGTGTACGTTATTAGTACGGTATTCGTACGTTTCGTGATGTGTGACAGAGCCCTTAGGCTGTGTCACACATCACCGTACCGTGTGAATAACGTACTAATAACGTACACTATTTGGTATACCGATATGCATGTATTTAAATGACCAAACCAGTGTACGTTATTAGTTCGTTATTCGTACGTTTCGTGATGTGTGACAGAGCCTTTAATAACAACGCATCCTGTTCAAAGAAAAACTGCACGTTCAGTCACAAATGTTCCAAGTGTAAAGAAGTGGGTTACGGTGGCATCAATTGCAAAAAGGATCTAAATTAACTAATTACAATATAGAGACAAGATGCCCAAATTTCTCATGAGTTTGTTGCAAATATCACTCTCCTATCAAATGAGGCAGGCTTTTACCATTATTACAAGCAATATCCCGACAGAAAGTCATTGTCGATTTTACATAATGGTTTTACCTATTGGGCTTTTTAGGAAAATAAGTATATGAACTTCACCAAATCCCAAATCAGATTGGATCCTGAAAAGGCGTTGACAAAAGGTTAAGAAAACGGTTGAAATGCATAGTATTGTTCGTCCTTTTAGATTTTAAACTTACTGATCTCTCTAATCGGGTTGGTTCCAACTAATCACAGCCGGTGTAGCATGCAGGAATGTAAGTCGCCCGTTCTAATTGTCCGGGTTGTACAGTAAAGTATAGACTAACATCTCTCACGCAACATTAGCTTCACACTTTATTCCGTTATGGTCTATGGAAGGCGGACTACCATTTCAGGGGAGACTACGATTACTTTCACACCGGGAAAACGGAGATTGGTTATTTGATTTCACTTGTTTCGAGTTTATTTTGCTTTAGTTATATATAGCTCAATGAAATAGTAAATGGCTGAGATCATGTTAAAAAAATTTAAGAATTATGAATAAATCTCATTTTATTGCTTAGTGATTCATCTTTTTTTTTCTCCGTTATTTTTAAAGTTTTGTGTCTGGTAGTAAAGAGTTGATCTATTTCATCGTGGGAATGATTTTGACAAGAATCGATGAAAAGGTTAAATAAGCCTAATTTGTTAAAGATCTTTTACGGTAGGAGAACGTTGTTATTATATGCGAGCCAATTTTAGACTCAAGCTGAAAAAACACCACCACGTACACACACCCCACCCCATACGATTATTCATGAGTGTTAAATTAATATTAACACTTCCGCTCGTTCTTGTCTTTCTTTTTTTATTCATTGTCTTTTACTTTTTGAATTGTCTTTATTGTTTCAGTCTATTTCGCCGTCAGCTAAATTCGATGTCTAATCCGTATCCTATAATAGGGTGGGGTTGCCAAACCGCTTTCGACGCTGTATAAAAAGTATAAGATCAAGTCATCTTGATAACGTTACTTTGCGCTCAATTGAACCCAAAACATGTGGGTATGTCGTCAGTTCTGGCTATAGTCTCTATGGATGCGCCATCTCATGACTTAGAATCGTGTCAGGTCCTCGAAATAAATCACAGGACATACACTTCAGTCGACTACACCAGAATTATATTTCATTAACGGTCCATGATTTAACAAATCAAAACAAGTTTTATTCCAATATCATATATACATACAAAAACAAATTAAAAACAAAAACACTACACTAACAGTTCATACGAACCTGATATCCTGATAAAATTAAATGTTTCTTTAAAATGTTATAAATGTTTTATCATGAGATAATCTGTAATAGTCCGATACATACGACAACTACTTTATTTAATATTGACCTGTCACACAACCTGAACTACACCTGTAAAATAATAGTTGTGAAGAAAAATACAAAGATGAAATTGTAATAGTTGAATAAACAGTTGGAGAAAACAAAGAGAAAGAAATTCTGTAGCTTGATTTATTTCCAAACAATGATTAAGGAAGATAAAGAAAACCATGTAATGCTATACAGCCGCGTGTTTGAATAACGTCAAGTTAGAGGGTTCTCAAACGTTCATTACTGAGGACTTGCATATTTCATTCACCGTTGACCTGCAGCATAAAAGGAGTTAAATTTTTAAAAGAAAGAAATTGAAAACTAGTTTGTTATATGTCAAACAGTGTCACGTAGATTGCATACGCAGGTAATTTGAATCGAATTGGGACTTAACCATTGAATTTAGCTAAGGGCGCTTTTGGGGGAGAAAAAGAAAATACATAGATACAAGCTAATGGTCGAATAAAGGCACATTGTGTGAATATCAATTTAACGACGGAGCAAAATAAAGGACTTAAGTGACTTT
This sequence comes from Ophiothrix spiculata, assembly GCA_000969725.1. Classification (NCBI taxonomy): domain Eukaryota; kingdom Metazoa; phylum Echinodermata; class Ophiuroidea; order Amphilepidida; family Ophiotrichidae; genus Ophiothrix; species Ophiothrix spiculata. The sequence continues at coordinate 7,563 of JXSR01S021516.1, read as the reverse complement.
TTCCCTTGAAACATGATTCAATTCCCTGAAACAGGTTAATAAAGCCATAGAGGCAAATGTAGTAAATAATCGTGTAACTTTTTTATGCAGTACTCGATAAATAACTGTCCAGTTATAAAATTTTCATAGAGCAAAACTGATAACGTTTAATTCAACATCACCGACCAAAAATATAAACTTAGCTAGATGAGGGGAATAATTGTTTTCGTGAACGACCAAAACCGTACTGGTTTACGTATAAATCGCAGCGGTCTCGCAAATTATCAGTTATATAAACGATGTGTTGTTATTAAATAGCGACGTACAGTTTCCAAACAATAAACCTCAAGTTCTTGACTACCTTCAAGTTTCAAACTTACCTGAACGGAGCATATTTCCACTAAAATTGCTTGGACTTACCAACCGACTTGCCCGGCCGCCATTTTATTCGAAAGCCTTAATTTTTTTAGATTATATCTTAAGGGCACAGTCAACCCCTCATTTTCTGAAATTTTTTATGCTTTGTAACTCAGCAACCGATAAGTAAATCCATATAAAAGTATACATTTCCAGATGTAGATTTTCACGTAGAAGATGATGGTTAGGTCAGTTTTGGACCAAAATGTATGATTTTTTTGTCATTTTTGGCCTATTTTAGGCCTAGTTTTAGCAATATTTCAAAAGGTAAGGTAAAAATCATAAATTTGAGAAATGCGTTCCTAGTCATGTGTTTCTAGATTCTAAAAAGCATTCGAGGTCCAACTTTTATTTTTTCAAAATTTAGTTAGGTTGTTTACAAATTAATGGTCCAAGAACATGTTTTATTTTTGGACCTTGGTCCAAAATCATACATTTTGGTCCAAAACTGACCTAACCATCATCTTCTACATGGAAGTCCACATTTAGAAATGTATACTTTTATATGGATTTAATTATCGGTTGCTGAGTTACAAAGCGTATAAAATTTCAGAAAATGAGGGGTTAACTTTGCCCTTAAGGCTACAGTCCCTAAAAACGTCTCGCTCGGTTGAAGCCATGTTTACTGCAAGTTTTGACCTACTTACACCTATCAGAATATCACAATTTTTGGCGTACATAAAGAATAGAGTCTTAAGTTTATACATTATTCTTTACTAGGGATTTCACGTCCATAATCAAGGTCAAAATTACGCCTAAAAAGACTACTTCGAAAAATTAATGCCTTTTTCGCCGAAACCTCATAATTTCATGATGTTGGAACATTCGGCTGTTTTCAAATTTTGACAGATTGTAGGCTTGATACTTGTTATTGAATTACAAATATTTTTTTATAAATATGTTGTGTTCATTTTGAATGATAATGTAACAAATCCGCGTTGTTTTGCCTAAAAAAACGGACGTGAATTACGACTCTGAGTTCACCCTCTTTGAGCTGTATATTGCCTGTTTTTAGTATCTACATTATCTACATTTTGCCTGATATACGCATTCGCATAATTTACTTACAAATTGAGCATTCCAATGAGGCAAAAATTGCAATTTTTATGTAAACAAAAGAAAAATACGGCATTCTAATGTTTATGTTTTAGATTTTAGTTCACGATCTCAACCATGCCTGGATGGCTCAGCGGTAGATCTCTCGCTTCGTAATGCATGACTAACCCCTGCCATAATCCATAATTCGATACTATTTATCTTTTCAGGATTCACATTTTCCTGAGCAGATGGATTCCATTTACCCTTAACTAAGAGTGTACTTGGTTGCTAGATGTACATGTAGCTTACTTCTTAATGCAGCAGTATGCTTGATATAGCGTGTGAGACTTGATTTTAAGTCTAAGAGACTCCGTTAAAATGACAAAACCCTTTTAAGATTTAAAATTATCATATAAATCCGTCAAAAATTGTTATTTCAAATAAAGCTTGTAGATTGAAAGTAACTTAGAAAGCAGTTAATAAACACACGAGAAACTTACGTTTAAATCTAAAAGATTGACTTTCAAATGAACAAAACAAGTTTTATCCTTCTAACAATCCTCCTGAGATTTAAAGATAAATCTCTGAATTTCATAGAGGTAGCATGTATTAAGCGTTTCGTCGGTAACGCGTAATCAAACTTGGTAGCTCTGTAGCTTAAAACACCTTATATGGGGATGTATGACTACTTGATGCCAATTATCGTTGAATATATTTTGAACAACGTCTCATTTAGAGGTCATCTTTCATGTAAGGTTGGCACGAACAATGTCGTTTAAGGATTTTGAAGCCAGATTTCAAGCAATACATTTATGTTACGTTAACTTTCATCGTTTGGTAAGGGAGAAGATCAAAGACTTTGAATTGTTATACAAAAGACTTTAACAGTTAAGTGCATAAGGTGTTTTAGAATCCCGCACTACACGAGGCGGGGTGCACTGAAAATTTTGTTTTATCATTTGACAAATAATAAGTTGTCATGAAAATGGTCTAGTATGACAAACTATAATTTGTCGTGGAATTCGTCATACAACGAATTATAATAAGTCATGAAAAACGGTCTAGTATGACGACTTTCTCATGATAATTAGTCATGCTGAAAAATTAGTTTGTCATGAGAAAAAAATAATTTGTCATGCACAAAAAATAATTTGTCATGCAAGAATAATAATTTGTCACTTAATTTGTCAAGTGACACTAGTTTTTAAGAGGTTTTGTTTTCGGTAGACTAATTCCATTTAGGTATGGCTCAATCCATGTGAAATCAACGAGACGAAACACTCAGGTTCTGCTTGTAGGTTTTGCAATAGCTGTCTGGTCTTGTCCATCCAGATGGACCTCGCAACGTGTGCCTACGTTGCTCGCTTGTAAGGTCCATCTAGATGGACAAGTCTGGTCAGAATCTGATGATGAAGTATGAGTAAGCTTAAGTATGAGTACGGGAATTCTGAGTCCGGTAGTGTTGTTCTGTCCGACTCCGAATCCAATGCGGTCTGGTCGGAATGAGATGATAGGTTAGGCACAAACCTAACCTGGAATTAAAGAGTTGTTCTATCCGAATCCAAAGAGGTGTTGTCGCTAATTGTCCTCCTGTGCAATCGACTCGAGAATAAAACGCCACGCCACTTCTTGAAGGTACGGAAACCCGTTATATACGATATTGTTCGTCATGCAAATTCGTCAGCTCTCAGGTATGGTTAGTCGTGCTCAAAGAAGTTTGTCAACATAGCTTGTCATGCCTACAATACTTTGTCTTGACCTTAGCTCATGACAATGTGCATTTGTCAATTAACGAAAAGTAGATTTGTCAATCGTTCAAACTCGTCCTTCACAGATTTGTAATTCGTACAGTTACAAAAATATTTTGTCCTGCACTTATTTTCGTTTGTCATGCGCCCGCAAATATCGTCAAGCGACGAATAAGGTGAAATTCACTTGCATGACTAATTTATAACCCCTGTTTGAAGACTTTTCCACCAAGTTTGACGAAATAATTTTTTTCAGTGTGGGGTCCATATGGACCGACAATTTTGATCGCTTTAAAAACTATGTTCTCCATATTATTCATCTTTACAACCGTACTCAGTGATACACCAACTTAATACAATTCATTTGAAATTTATAAAAAATCAAGAATTCGTCATTCCGTTTCAAAACGGCGGCCAGATTTCTAATTTGTGTCGAATTTTCATTTTTTACGAAAAAGGTTTCGTTAAAAATGGAAATCTGCTTTCCAAAAGAATTCGTTTCAATGAAATTTGGCTCATTATAGCAAACTATAATGACAAATGCATTGCTGATATAAAAAAAAAAGTTGTTAAGTTTCGTTTTTAGGGATAAAAAAAATCTTGATCAGCGCCATCTTTCTACCAGTTCATGCTAATTATCTAAACAACGATGCGACTGATTTCATTTCTTTTTTGGCATTAAAACATGCGTAATTCTACTTTGACAATTACACAAAACAGCTTTATTGCGTTTTGGCGTGAAAAACAAAATCCAGGGTATGGACCCACCTTAAGACACAGCTAGAGATTAATTTGTCAGGAGCTAAATCTGATAGGTATTTTTTTTTTTGGTGATAGTTGATGATTTGTCATAAGCTAAGTTTAGTAGGTCGGGTTATGTTTTTCTTGTGATAGTTGATGCTAGCGGTCCTATTTTGCCCAGCTTTCCTCTACTAAACATGCAAGGCCAAATACGCATCATTATCTATGAGTAGACTAGATACATGGTAACGGACCCGTCAAATATCACCACAGAGTAACAGAGATGACACTGAGTTCAAAACATGGCCCCAATTAGCGTAATGTGTAACGTACTATGTGGACAAAAACGAGGACACACGATGATGAAAGCTGCACACCTTGTACCCGATTAATGGTTTATTCAGAGTCTTGTCGATATGAATCGATCGATGCCCATCGACGCACAGTCTTTACACGTGCTATGTACAATTAATAGCGCGTGTGCAAGATGCGCGTCGATGGCCGTCGTGCGATGCATACGATAGACTCTGAATAAACCATAAGCGTAACACACAACAAGGAAGATGTCAGGATTTATCGATATTTAAGCAAGATTATTCTTTGTGTGTCCTCGTTAATTGAAGCCACTGATCACGTGATCAGCGAAGAAACGTTACCGTAGCGATAAACGATAAGCATTTAAGGTCATCGTATGCAGTAACCTTAACCTCATTTTTCGCAATTTCTCTATTAACTGTACACTTCGTCATTTTTGTGTAGCTTGTAGACATACATTTTCTTCTGAATTTGTATTTTGGTGTTTAATCTTTTTTGGCATTAAAACATGCGTAATTCTACTTTGACAATTACACAAAACAGCTTTATTGCGTTTTGGCGTGAAAAACAAAATCCAGGGTATGGACCCACCTTAAGACACAGCTAGAGACTAATTTGTCAGGAGCTAAATCTGATAGGTATTTTTTTTGTGTTTTTTTGGTGATAGTTGATGATTTGTCATAGTAGGTAGGGTTATGTTTTTCTTGTGATAGTTGATGCTAGCGGTTCTATTTTGCCCAGCTTTCCTCTACTAAACATGCAAGGCCAAATACGCATCATTATCTATGAGTAGACTAGATACATGGTGCCGCCTAATTTCTTTTTGCAACCTTAATGGGCCGTATTGTTATCTCTCTCTCTATTATGATACATAGTAATATCGATTTATTCCGTATACAAGCTAACATTTACCTTACGGCCCATTAAGGTTGTAAAAAGAATTACGCGTAACGGACCCGTCAAATATCACCACAGAGTAACAGAGATGACACTGAGTTCAAAACATGGCCCCAATTAGCGAAACGTGTAACGTACTATGTGGACAAAAACGAGGACACACGATGATGAAAGCTGCACACCCTGTACCCGATTAATGGTTTATTCAGAGTCTTGTCGATATGAATCGATCAATGCCCATCGACGCACAGTCTTTACACGTGCTATGTACAATCAATAGCGCGTGTGCAAGATGCGCGTCGATGGCCGTCGTGCGATGCATATCGATAGACTCTGAATAAACCATAAACGTAAAACACAACACGGAAGATGTCAGGATTTATCGATATTTAAGCAGAATTATTCCTTGTGTGTCCTCATTAATTAAAGACACCGATCACGTGATCAGCGAAGAAACGTTACCGTAGCGATAAACGATAAGCATTTAAGGTCATCGTATGCAGTAACCTTAACCTTTTTTTTCGCAATTTCTCTATTAACTGTACAATTCGTCATTTTTGTGTAGCTTTTAGACATACATTTTCTTCTGAATTTGTATTGTGGTGCTTAATCTTAACATTGTTATTGTAAATGACAATTATCCATTGTATTTTTTTTAAACGGTGTACGACTTTAGCATAGTGTAAAATAAATACTGATATCGTCTTGAAAGATTAGCTTACAATGGAAAGATGTAGTTTATATAACTTTATATCAAATAATATAGAAAATACAATCCATCAGTAAGCATTTGCTGTGCAGTGGGGTAAAAAATTCTGTTCTAATTTTTATTGTCTGATTGACGTGATACTTTTCCAAAATATCTATTTAAATAAATAAACAGTTCTCAGCATGGTAAAAGAAAATGACGAAATGTCATAAAATAAGTAGGTTTTTACTGCTGACTTTAAAAAGGTCGTTTTTCATCTTTATGAACTGTCAACATCATTAATATTCTTATATATATTAGGTTTATTTGCAATTCGATTACTATTGACATTTGAACGATTTTTGTATGAAGTAAAATGAAACTAGGTCATCACGTTGATTGTATCTCAGAGCTAAGTAAATTTGTTTATTTTGTAAAAGTGGTGTTTAAGTTGCTTTTTTAATTATTGCCGTATGAGTCACATATGCTTAGAGTAAAAATGTAGTGTAAATACTAGTATGAATACGATGCAAATATTCTTGTCTTATTTCTCTGTGTTTCAGTTTGCGATAAGATGAATACAAAATAGGAACAAGGTTGGTCTATCTTAAGGGTATATGACCTCCATCTGCTCAGGAATATGTGAATCCTAACTATTTTTTAATCATGTAAAGATAAATAGTTTCTACTGCATTTGCGGGGACTCGAACCATGGATTATGGCAAGGGTTAGTCAAGCATTACGAAGTAATAGATCTACCGCTGAGCTATCCAGGCAGTGTTGAGAACGTGAACTAAAATCTAAGACATAAACATTAGAATGCCGTATTTTTCTTTTGTTTTCATAAAAATTGCAATTTTTGCCTCAATGAAATGCTCAATTTGTAAGTAAATTATGCAAATGCGTATATCAGACAAAATATAGATAATGTAGATACTAAAAACAGGCAATTCACAGCTCAAACAATGCGATCTCAGAGTCGTAATTCACGTCAGATTTTTTTCAGGCAAAACAACACGGGTTTGTTACATTATCATTCAAACTCAACACCTTATTTATAAAATATTATTGTGTAATTCAATAAAAAGTATCAAGCCTACTACAATCTGTCAAAATTTGAAAATGATCAAATTGTTCGAACATCGTGAAATTATGAGGTTTCGGTGAAAAAGGCGTCAACTTTTCGAAATAGTCTATTGTCGTCATTTTGACCTTGATAATGGACGTAAGATCACTAGTAAAGATTCGGGTATCAACTAGAGACTCTATTCCATATGTACGTTAGAAATTGTGATATTCTGATATGTGTAAGTAGGTAAAAACTTGCAGTAAAAATGACGTTCAGCCGAACGAAACGATCTAGGGACTGTAGGGGACATAATCAATTTAGACCCGAGCAACTCAACCGAGCCGAGCAAGGACGAGCCGATCTTCTTGACCCAAGCCAAGTCAATACCTAGGTCGAGCAATCATTATAGATTAGATAGTTTGGTACGTATTGATATTATTCACCATTATGTTCCTGAATTTGTTGCCACAGATGAGCGAAATGCAAAGATAAGACGATCAATTACTTGGCCTCATGGCTCCGGCGGCCCGAGCGATCGCTCGTCTCTATATTGATTATGTCCCTAGCCTTAAATCATGTATTATGTCAATCTGAAAATCAGTATGAAAAATAATTCTAAAGTCAGAAGCATATGATCCCGATTATACATACCTATCACAAAAAGAGAGAAA
>JXSR01S021515.1:8186-26186 GCA_000969725.1 Ophiothrix spiculata | reverse complement strand
GATTTGGGTCGAGTCCGTGAAGTGAGTAGGCTTTTTGACTTCCTAATGTTGGCAAGCCTGCAAAAATGCATCCAATCCAATCTTGCCTGCTTGTCTGTATACCCACCTTTTCTCCTCGGGGTCCTGAGTACTTTGTTAGAGTTAGAGTCCATGTTTGTCTGTGAAGACAATTGAACACATATGTGAAGACAATAGACCTTTTCAAAACACGACTTTCGGGAAGTTTCTGAAGCTGATTTTACCATTTCCGGCAATTGCCGACAGAAAAAGTGACTCTTTAACACAATAGCCAGAATGTTAAGTTCGCGTTCACGTTAACTGGTTGCGTACAAATTCGAACTTGTAACTTACTGTTGCACTACAGATTCACTTTAGTTTGATCGCCCTGATGTGACTTGAAATCTTAAGCTTAATCAGCGCAGATCACCCGATTTCAAATGGAAATTTCACTCTTTGTGTCGGTGAGCTTATAGTGCCATCAGCTAAAAGTTGTTCAGAATTTGTGTATCTAATGATGTATGGGTCTGGTTTTGTTGACAAAATCGTGCATTCTAATGAGCTTGTACGTGATTGGTTGAAAAAATGGCCATGTGATCAATGTTCCGGAGATTTTGAAAAGGTCTATTGAACACTTAATTTATTTTAGAAATAATAGTAATATTTATTTAATCATTGTAAATCACAAACAATGAAAAACAAAATGTGTAATTATATGACAATCAAGGAAAAGAAAAATAGACAACAAGTCCAAACACAAAATGTGTTTTCCTTTCCTTATAAACTTAGTAAAATTATAAAATTATATAAAATTAATATTTAAGTACAAGCAAATAAAATAACCACAAAATTAAGTAAAATTTCTTTACAAGAGGTCTTAAATAGATTGACAGATGATGAGGACCTAAAGCTTTGCAGCTTGAGTCCATGTTCGTTGGTGAAGACAAATGAATACACACCCTGAATTTGTTAAAGCCTTGAGCTTTAGTCCATGTTCATTTGTGAAATGAACACATGTCCTGAATTGTGAATAAATGGAAAGTAAATCCTGATTTGTACCTACATAGTATGTTGTTGAAGTCATTGACAAGTGCTTTTGTTTGTCTCCTTCGCAGCCTTGGCAGTGGTGAGGAAGATGATGATCTAGATAGTTTAAGTGAGCATATAGATGAGACTATTACTAGCATTGGAGCAGCAGGAGCAGAGATTGAAACTGACCATGAGAGCCAGGTAATAGCAATTCAGGATTGTTCAAGTTTACATACAAAGTGTTTCAATTTTGTAGAAACTTAATTGTCAAAAAATGACAGTGGATGCCAATCAAAAGTAGGCACATAATTATCAAGAAAACACATTTCTCTTTTCTGTGATGTCAATAACAATGAACTTATAGATATTTTATGTACTCCTACAAAATATCCAAAAACTACAATGTCGTAGACAGTCAGTTTAAAGTGGGAGAAATGTGTAACTATGCAGAGTGACTGTACAAAGATGCCTTAAGGATCGCATAATAAAATTAAGTTGTTGTTTTTTTGGCCGTATTTTTCTAGGTGATTTTTAAAACTTCTTCATACTCCCTCGTATTGCGATAATTAGATTATGTGCTACAGACAATAGGAAGATGAATCATGGAATTGGTTCATTTAGCCAACAGAAAACATTCAGTGGGTTCTCAAAACATCTTGCTCAATTTGACTGACATGATTTTTTTAAATAACAATAATATTGTTGTGTTCTTTAGCATGCTGTGGAGATTGAACAAGCCTTAAGTGGGCTACAAATCAATGGGGAAGTAGAAATACCGACTGAAGAAACACCTGCTCAAGAAGAAGAAGAAGGAGGTGAATCAAAGGAGAGCACAAAAGAAGAAGAGAAAGAGAAATCCAGCAGTGATTCCAGCAAGGAAGACAGTATTGTTAGTAATAGTGTGGATGCTAATGACAATGAAGTCAGTCTGGATGATTTGCCGACCAAGGGAATCATGTCAACTAGTCTATCACAAGTAAGAATCATCCTATCTCTATTAAAATTCTCCAGTTTAAGTGTACTTTCAGTGACCAAATGCATACCATTAACTTGAGAGTACTGTAAAACAAGAAATATTTGCGGAAAGAAAATTTTGCGAATTTCAGAATCTGGGGTTTTTAGCGGCATTTTAATTTCACCAATTGCATCAGCATGCCATTGAAATCATTGTACATTATTAATATTAGCGGCAAATTAATTTTGCGCTTTTGGGGTATTAGCGAAATTAGCAAAATTAAATTGCTAGCAAATATTTCTTGTTTTAAAGTATTCGGTTCCTAGTTTATCCCTTATGGTTAATTCAGAGTTTCAACAATCTTCTTATACAGGAGCGCCCCATTGTTGATTTGTGATGAACCCACAGGTGATATTCAAATTACTGCGTTACACAAGCGTTCAAGGAAGCATGTTCATGCAAATTGAGTATGTGCAAGGTCTGGTGCAAGGGAACAGTTAAAGCTAGCTGACAATGCAAAGCAACAAACATTAAGAATTGTCATTTTGCTTCAGATTCTGTGAAATATTAATGAAGAAATATTAATGAAGAAATATCCCTGTTAAATAGAAGACATAAAGTTGCAAGAAGATTTTTGTTGTTGAAAGGTACTATTCAAACATGCTACAAGAAAATCCCATCCTTGTGCGATAAAAATATGCAGACGCATGGATGCATCAATGTTGATTTGTGACGAGCAACTCTAGCATGTTTGAATACCTAAATGTCAATATTCATTGCTTGAAATTGATCAGCACGTAGTCTTGTGATATAATTAAGTGTGGTGTGGGAGCTCTTCAGTGTTGTGAAAAATCATCAAGTGATAATTGAAATCAATAAGGCTTAATAGAATAATTGTTTGATTGGCGTAACATAGAAAAAAAAATAGGGTAGGTAAGTCAGGGTTTTTTTTTTAATTTTTTAAGTCTATGTTTCACATGCAAGACCCAAAATATACGACACATATACAAAAACATCTTCACTTTTTCTGCAACACATCTTTTATTTGTCATTTTAAATGTTCTGCAAGCCATATCTCTGGCCACTATGAATCGATTCCCATCAAATTTGGGATTTGGAAGTATTTTACCATGCTCAAAAAATAAAAATATTTAGGGTAGGCGCAAGGTTTTAGCTAGAGACCCGTCTGCCCATCTTTTGGACGTGCAGTTTTAAAGTTGGACGGGTAAGAATTGTATATCTTTTAAGTAAAACAAAAACAACATTCTTAGACTGAGTTTTATTCTAGTTTTTCTTGGTCCATTTTCAAGGAATATTTTTCCACGACGCCCGGTTTGTTTACAAATTGCAATTTATGTGACGTCACAATTTCTTACTAGAGAAATGATCACGCAATGTCCTTCTAGCCATTGGAAAACAATGTACATTCGATGGATTACAGACCGGCCACGGTACGCGATCTTCTTTTAATAACATGAGTACAAGAACAAAACTAGATCATATTAATAAAACATAATGGATATCATCATAATTTTAAGACATTTTTTTGACCGACTATTGTCTTGGTAAGTCCGAAAATATGTTTCAACGTGCCGATAAATGCTTGTCACATGCTTGTGTAAAAGTTGCAAAATTCGGCAGTCGCACACGAATTAACAAACACTTTGAAATTTTGTGTTTAATTTTGTCACATTTTGGTGTTTAGACGTAAAATTCAAATTTTGGACGGGCAACTTTCAAATCCTGGCTAAAACGTTGGGTAGGCGGTATGTATAGGGTCAGTCGGGTTACGCCAATCAAACAACTTTTTTTTAGGCCTAAGATTAAGTATATCATAACAAAACATAGGTCCCAGCACTTTCATAGTTAATGAACAGCAGCATCACACATCAGTGGTACAGGAAATATGTCAGCAATGTCATGTTACGTGATATTATTCATGTTCTTCAGTTAAAGTATAGGCCTCCAATCGGTAGCAGGAAATTTCACAAATAAAATGAAAGTGGACTCTTTACTTGACTTGCATGCATAGAATTTGAGATTTCCTTAGTAGCTTTCTTTCAAATAGCTTTGTTAGTTGTTTTAGTGCTTATGTTAAATCCTGGTCATAAAATGACTTTTTTCCCCCGTTTAATCCTACATTTTCTATCATTCCTCATTACAGGTTGAACTAGAAATGAAGATGTCCCAAGAACAGGCCAATAACACTGCATCAGAGGCTGCTCTGGAGACAATACCAGGAGGTGAAGGGGAACTAGCAGGGGACCCACAAGCCCTCAAAGAGCCCGCTACTGCCTCGGATGGAAGACGGCCAGCAGCTGGAGATGTAGGTAGGCTTTAAGGGCACAGTTAATAATATAACATGCTCTCCTTGAGCGGCAACAATATTGCAGTCATTTCTGTAACGTATTTACAGGCATGATTATCTTCATTCAGGCAAAAATACTTGGATCTTCACTGTACAAAAGTATTGGGAAATTCACATTTTCAGGCAAATTCAGGCAAAATTACAAAAAGCCATAACCATCCCTGTATTTAAAAGATGATGATCAAAGGTACCAATTCTCATGTTTTAATTTATTAAGCTCTCCTTATCATGAATATACCTTACCTCCTTTGTGAGTTTAGAGAAGACTTATCTTAAAGGGCAGTCCCTGAGATCTATTCATATCATAACAAACGCTGAAAGAGTGGTCAAGTCACAAGTTGTGAAAGATGTATTTGCTTTGGCAAAAAAATTGTAAATATTTGAGATTCAAATGGTCATCTGGATTGTATAGCTCTTTTGTACAAACATGTCGGGAATCACATCATTATAATAAATATATTGTCTGTTTTGTTTACAGGTTCAGAATGACGTTGGTGATGCAACAGCAGAAGTTTAGGGATCCAGATATTGTGCCATTCGCAGTAAACAAGCCTCTGTGTAACAGTCTCATCAATGCGAAGATCAGTGCACAACAACTCCAGTCAGCACTGTCAATATCAAGTCTTTACAAAAAGACCAAAAAATTCTAATATGATAAAACTAAAAAAAAACTTGTTAAATATATTGGTAGATGCAGGGTATATGAGACAGCTGTTGCTTTCAAGACGCAAAGAGCAGCAAATACTTTAAGATTATGATATAGTGTGCACCATGTTTTGTCCTAATATGTTTTTACCACAACACTGATGGGTTTACTTAGTAAAATAAGTGATAAAATAAAATCTATATTGTCGTTAATCAGATATGACAATATTTTGTCACGTTTTATACCTCATATTAAAGGACAACACATTACAGGAACTGAGAAAATACACTATTTAGAATTTATAGTATTCATGACTCACTCAAATAATTCTACAGTACTTTTTTGTAGACAAAATTGTATGTAGTGTAAAATAGTTGTATGTGCCCTTTATAAGGTGTCTTTAATACATTCAATAGCAATAGTTTCTGGTTTAGTAGATTCAAATGATCATTGATTCAAGGCTACCCACATGTTGAGGTTTTTGAAAAAAGGACCTGTATTTTCAACATTGGGCAGTCATTTTGTATGTTTATCAATCGTTAAAATGTAATTTTGATTTTGTAGAATCTACATGCCTCAAGTGGACAATGATAATAAGTTTATATGATAAAAATTGTGCTGTGTTAACCTTAGATAGTCCATGTGCTCTCTTAGTTGGTTTTGACCAGAAGTCCTTACATGTCATGTACATAAATAAATTACAAGTGCACTTGGTTTGGGAAAATATGTACATAGGCCAGGAAAACCACTACAGTTTAGTGCCATAATTCCTCAACAAAAGTGATCATGTGACTCAAGCTGCAGGTTGCATGTATAAATGGGGGCCCTGTACTCTGGATTTGTATTTACATAGAGAAATTGTGTCAGTCACTTTAGTAAAGTATCTCATCAATTGATGATTCCAATAGTTCATAAATTCTAACGCATGTTGCTATGCACATGATCGTATATTATGCGCATGTGATCATATACTCTGCACATGTGATCATCCATTGCAGTGCATATGATCATCTATTCTTAACATGTGACTATCCTCTCTGATGAGATAGAAATGGTTTGAACAATGCAATAGATAAGTGTACTGTAAGTCGTAAATAGGTCATAATTTTGTATTCTCGTATGTTTACGATTGATCCCCTGATTTTATGATAACTGCTGGATATTACTCTAAATGTTGCCTATTTCTACTCCAAATTCTTATAGGCAAAATAAATATTTATTGGACAATTTAAACAAAAATTGATGCAGGGTTGCATTTACAAACAACAGGGCCCGGCACTCTGGATTTTTGTTTACACTGTCCAATAAATTATTGTTTGGCCTATAAGAGAGATGTTGTAATTCAAGTAAGTCTCTGTATTTTACAGGTTATAGGGAAAAACCAACCATAGGGATACACCTCATGCATATTAATTACTGTGGGTCATGCATGTTTTGTACTCATGAGTCTACTACAGGGTTAAAGTATTGTAGTTTATACACAAATCTTTCTTCCAGTACTGTTTGTATAATATGTTAACAATTAATGTTGTTTACCCTTGATAGGCCTGTAATATAATTTGACATTTATGGTTTGTGTGTTTTCTGCTATTCTCTACTGGATCTAGAGTATTCATGTATATAATACTAACTATGATGTATATACTGGAACTATTTTGAACATATTTGAGTTGAATTGTTGAAAAAAAATTGTGACCTAACGAAATTAAGAAGACGAAACAAAAACCTGAATTTTGTATACCTTTGAGAAGAGGTATTCTGCTACTTGATGCCGTCCATTATTGTACCATAATGTGTATACATTCTTGATTTATTTTAGTGGAATTGATTTTGAATGACTGCTGTGATTTATTATGTATAGCAATTAACATTCCATTGTAAGCTTAATGACAAACTTTCTTTGGACCATCATTTTGGGGATTACGAGTTAAGATGAAACTTTGGAATATATTGCGATTGAGCCAAAATATATTTTGTGCAAGTAAGAGTTCAGAATAGTGTTGGACATTGTAAGCATAGCTAGAACAATTGATTTGATTTTCTTAGAAGATAAAATACCAATTCACCTTGTAGAGATCCTATTCTAGATGTTTCGTAAAAACTTGAAAAAAATACAGTTCTAATGATAAAAACAATTTGTGTTTGTAGTGAAACAACATTACAGACGTCCTATGCATTCCATAAATACTGTAGTGTTTCATGTGGAATCTGTTTTCTGTGGAATCCGATTTCTGTGCTGTGTTCAACAATTTACTTGTAAAATAATATAGGCCTTGTAGGCTGAATAAGTGCTGAGTATGGAGCATTCAGTTGCCATTGTTTGATGTCCATTGATGCGTATCATGTCCGTTTGTACGCACCGCTAATAGCGCTCGGAAAGCCTGAGTACTGACAGACGTTGAGCTATTAATGTTGATGAACACTGAATGCACCATTATACAAATTTCTTTTGATATATGTTAATATTTTGTTGTTTTATAATGCTTGTAACCTTTTTCTTTTGTGGAATTGAATTTATTGTACATTTAGTCTGTCTCTTTACTGAATGTTCCAGCGAAACAGTGCCTTCTAGTTATCAACTTTGTGCTCCACTTTGTTAGTTTATTCTGGCTTAATCAGAAATGGTTTTTTAATCGGTTAGCATTCCAGTGCCATATAACTTCTTGGTAGCTATAATATCACATGGCAAGTTTTGCTATGTTCTTCCATCATTTATATCAAACTGAAATTGACAGTTCTCAGATTGTGATATACTTATACAAAGTTGAACATATTGGGTATTTAAGACCAGTTCTTTCTAAAATTAAGACATGTGAAACAAAATTCCTGCTGTATAATCATTGAATTCTTAAAGACAGCAAGTCCACATTTAAATAGACACATTTATTGTAAGAGTGCTTTTGTTAATTTGTTTCGGCGGTAAATTCTAAATATTTCTGAATCTATTTTGAATAAGTGTAGGTATATATTATGAAATACTATTATTGTTTCAAATAAATTTTGGACACGAACATGATTTCTGAACCCAGCCATCGCATATCCACAAGTTGTGACAAAAACGAGACACTGGGAAGTACGCAATACCGTTTCCAATCAGTAATCCACAGTACCGCGCCAATGCGCGTGCCTGAAAAGTGTTGTGTACTCTGGTAATAATTTTTGTGTTCTCCAAATTTTCGTGTCTGAGAATGATTTGAAACAACAATAGCAAGTATTCTCTCAGTCCTGCTGTTTCCAGGAACCACATCAGTATTTCTTTTCATTTCCTTCCAGACTAATGGTTACTATGGTACTATAGCTATATCTTTGTGTTATGATTGATTTAGGCCAAAAAAAATTAATTGTTTGATTGGCGTAACATAGAAAACAAAATAGGGTAGGTAGGTCGGATTTTTTGTTTTCTAAGTCTATGTTTCACATACAAGAACACAAAATATATGGCACATATACAAAAACATCTTCACTTTTTCTGTAACACATCTTTTATTTGTCATTTTGAATGTCCTGCAAGCCATATCTTGGGCTCCCATGAATCGATTCCCATTAAATTTGGGATTTGGAGGTTTTTTACCATGCTCAAAAAAAAAAATATCTAGGGTCGGTGGTAAAATTAGGGTAGGTCGGGTTACGCCAATCAAACAATTTTTTTTTTAGGCCTTATTTATGTTCCTCGTCAAGGCAATTTTTATAGCAGCTTAAGTGATGGGAATTAAACTGATTTATATTTTTTAAAGTGTGAAGCTGTTTTCAGAGTTGCCTGTCGTGTGGTCGTACGACCAGCGTGACGTCAAAAATTTCAAGTGCGCAAACTCGACCTTGTCGCACCTGGAAAATTTTGCGACAAGCCAATATATCGATTACCCTGTCGTGATGGTCGCAACGACACGATATTTTGGGTTGGAATGAATTCAATATTTCTTGAGACAGACCATTTCAGCAATATGCAAATGTGTCGTGCTACATTACGACAACTCGAAATTGCAAATGTTTGGTCGTCTGCTGCAACGACAGCTACTCTGAAACCACCTGAAGAGACAACATGCCATGTCATGCTAATGCAAGGAAGTCAAGATCTGCAAAGTTGCCAGATACTTCTTATGTACCACAGAACAAATACCTCAAACTTTGCGTGGCATACGTCAGTGGCTCTTGCAATGGTTCTAACTTACTGATGTACAATGTATACAGTAATCCCAAAGTAGAGCATTTGCAGAGGACCAATTGCTTAATTTGACTTTCGAACCACTGAGCAATTTCTTGCCCAAAGAGATGGGTCCAACAGGAGTTGGAACCCATGTCCTTGGTATTCTGGACCCTTAGTCATGCACCCTCACAGGACCATTTCAAGTGCTACCGACCCAAGGCTGAATACTATCTAGCAAGTAATACAAATACATGACAAGTGACAGCATTCGCACCTCTGACCTTGTGGCATTCATATAACAGACTTAAATGTATCCTAAAATGCACATTGCATTGTGGTATATATGCAAGTTTTCTAGTGGGAGCTTGTTAAGTTTTGTGAATATTGAATACTTCATATACATTTTTTACACATGGACCTGTTAGACATAAGAAAGTCATATTATTATTTAATGTTTATGATCACTATCAAGTAAATTTATATATTTAAGGAGATAGATTTGTCATTTATACAGTGGTGGTTTGCCTCTTTGTTTTGCACATATGAAGCAATGATGGCACAAAGGTCCTTCTCCCCTCTGTCACTCCTAAACAAAATGTAATTTTTGGGCAGAATTAGGGTCCTCCATCACAAAAAAAGTGTGTACAGTCACTTTAATAATGCACCACCCCACAAAAAAAGACAACATTTCTGGTACCTCCACTGTTTAGAAATCAAATCAGTTCTCTTTGCTTTAGGAACTGGACAGTTCTGTTCACTTTTGGTGCGTTCAGAGTCCAGCGATTTCATCACTGCAACATCGCTCGACGTCTACCGATACGCAGTCTTCAAAAGTTATAGCGCAATATGCGTAGCGCGTGTGTGTAAAGACTGTGTATCGATAGACTCCGTACGATAAAATCGCTGTGAAATCGTTGGACTCTGAATGCACCATAATGAATTGGTTCCTTTGGGCTAACTGGCCAAGGTAATGTCAACCTTAGCTTAAGCAACATGGCCAAAATAATTTCCAAAGATCAAAATTTCTTTCTGCACTGATATAGAAAGTTGTCTTTGAAATATTGGTAGATGTGGAGTTGCATAGAAAACACATTGCCTCTGAATTGCTGATTCATGGCCGACTTGTCGATTCAAGCACATAGGCAACAATAGTTACTGGACATCAGTTGCTTAAGGATCACATTTGTGATGACTCACACCAAAAAGGGGGACTTTGCCACAGAACACTTTTCAAGATACGGGTGAAAATAAGTAGCAAAAAATAAAGAAAATAATAATAATTTCCAGCAGATTTTCTGTTGTAAAATTTGATCGCCTGGATCAATTTCGACAAATAAGGTGTCATTTTAAAGCTTAGAAAATGCTGTAACAAATGCAATGATAAACTCAAAATTGATATCATTGGCAAAGTCCCCTCCCTTTCGGTGTGAGTCATCACATTTTAGGTAGCATAGACATACATAAACAATAACAGAATAGCTTTTGTGATGTGATTTATGTGTGCTAATTGGAAAACTAGGTTTGCAACATGTGGCCTTAAACATTCTAACCAAATTGATTGAATTTATAGTAAATGTATGTAATGTTTGATTTAGTTTCAATAGAAATTAAAGTTGCAATAATGTGCTAAACATTTGAAACATTGAATTATAGAAGATTATTATTATAAGGATGGATTCATTTTAAACTTGTTGATTAAACACTCCAATTAAAGGTTCCGCCAAAATTCTGTGGACAAAATCGATCATGTGACCTGGAATTGCAGGGTACAGTTCGCTTTCCTAAACAATAGTGCCCTGCACTTTGCATGTTTATATACATCATTGTGACCACACCGAGTTAAGCAATTGTTATTAAAGTCCCATTCTTTCATCGCATGTAATTTGACAAAGAGCGTCATGTTTGAAAGAGGGTTGTGCATTTAGAGGAGGGTGGCCGTGGCAATTTACACTGGATACTGGCCGGCTAAATAATCATAGCGGGTCCTTGGGTGATTGCTGCTACACGTCCTGCGCCCCTGCCGCATATAACCAAAAATGTGACTTCCGGAATGGCCGCTAACATTATACTACTAATTGTTTAAAAAAAACAATGTTAAAATCTATAAACAGTGGGATTCACACTTGAAACCTAGCGGATTCAGAATGACATAATTATGTACATTTTGAAAGAACATTTTTGTAATTTTTTTAAGAAGGGTAAAAATATCATTTTTGCCTTTGTCATTATTTGTGAGCCAAATCTTTTGTGTCTTAACCTAGTAAATTGAGTCCTATCCGGCCTGTGTGATTTAAAAATTACACACCGTCAGTACCAGTTAGTAACTGGTGTATGCTGAACCAAGGACCCTTAACTACATTTGCCGATAGATCCAAACTCAAAAAGGGCCAAATTCATTCAAACTATATGTTTTCTGTGTGATTAAGCCAAATGTAATTGATGGGCAGAGCACATTTGTCCTGCAGGCCTCTTGCTGATACTGCTAGATTTAGGGATTGGACTTCTGTATTACTGAAATATCTGACTTTCTGATAATTAAGATTAGCTTGACGAGAGTATAGTGATTGTAGGTCAGCCCTTCTGCAAACAACATGTATGAAGTTTAGCCATTAATCAACGGTACAATAACTGATTATTGCAAAGTGGGAGAGAGTTGCTATCCAAGAATTTGGAAAACGTCAAACTTGATTGAAAATGTATTTCAGTTGTGTAAATTTCTGCAAGATCCCGATTCAAACCAGCAGCTAAGTACATTGTACATGTACTTATAGGCCAAACAATAACTTATTGGACAATATAAACAAAAATCCAGGGCAGGGCTTGCGCTAACAAACAACTGGGCCCTGCACTCTGGATTTCTGTTCAAACTTTCCAATAAATTATTGTTTAGTCTATAGTACAACAGGCATTACAGGTAGGATAATGTATTAATACAGTGCATCTAACTGTGCTCTGTGCTAACTAAGTGCTCCAACTTTCGGGTTTTGGGGCGACTGAGAAAATATGACTTGATTAATGATGTCAGATTGATAACACTTAAATGCCCATGATATACTTACGAGACTCAGCTGACTTCTAGCTAGATGCTAACAAAGACTCTAAAGTTTTTAATTTGCTAGTGTCTAGTATAGTTGGCGTCTTTGTAGTGTCGAAAATATACCAAAAGCCAACTGCGTCTTATAAATGTATCATGGGCATTGAGAATCGTAAGTCAGTGTGTACATGCACTTAAATTCATCATGCTACTTGACCAATCTAATTGTTAAAAAATCACTAATGGAACAATCCTAATTAATATGTAAAGCAACTTTGCTATCCCATCTGTTCATTTAGACTTTCTTTAAGGGTGTGTGATTTTCATGTTTGAAATAAGTTTATCAGATTAAAAAAACTGTGATAAAGTTAATTTTTGTCAGATTGTTAATTCTTGTGTATTTGTGCGGTAAATATGTTGTACTCGTATAAACAACCCACTGTATATTGATAAATGACATTTGCCAGCAAGCTTATCCAAATCTTATAAATATAAATTTTGGTTTTGACCATTTAAAATTTGCATACAGAAGAAATAATTTATCTATGGAAAGTCGTGAATTAGACTTGTCAGATCACGATATTTCACAAAATTTGCTTTCGAGTTACTTTATTTATATTGAAATGCATTGTGAAACACCGAGTATTTGTTGTCACAAGGCCAAAAAAACCTGTCAAATATTTTCCTGATTATTGGTCTCGTAATACAGAGATTGTGGGTTTGAGCCCCGGGCCGGGCGGTTTTAGTCTCCTTTTTTCCTTGGGCAAGAAACTTTACTCTACTTGCTCCGTGGTCGGACAGTCACATAAAGCCGTGGGTCACCTGTACGAATAGACTCCTTCATGGGGTATGCATGTTATGCAAGTACTTGTATCATTGATTGATTGATTGCTTTAGAATCCCTATGATCACATCAAGGTATTGGAGCAGCATATGAGAGGTCCTCTGGCTAAATGAGAGGAAAGTCGCACTTCGAGAAATGATTTTGAAGTGAAAAATGTATAAAATATTCAATTTTCATTTTATAATGGAAATTGCATTTATAGATATTCTCCTAATTACTAGTATATTAAATTTGGGCAACATATATTGTATTGCCTGGAAATGTTAATTTTAACAGTTTTTGTCAAAGGAATTTAAAGTTCTGTACAACTTGCACTGAGGTGGATATAACCTCATTTTTATGATGATTGCAGATTGTGAAGATGTTTTTAGAATAAGACAAAAAAATAAATTGTTTGGTTGTCCACAACTTTTTTTGAGCAAGTGCGGGCGGATTTTCTTTTTTTTTTAGATTTTTTTTTTTCCAACTGTAAGTCAAAGTTACACCAAATTATCGCCTCTATTAAGATGCAAATATGTCTACTGTACTGTACTGAAAAAGCTCTTTATACAATTATTAAAATGGAAACAAAATGAAAACAACAACTTAAAAAATATTTTCTAAAATTCAAAATTCTCAAAGAAAAAAAAACTTTTTTGGAAATCTGAAAATTAGGTGTGGTACACTTTTGTACAGTTTTGAAAAATAGGGGTGGGCAGTCGAGGTCAACCAAACAACTTTTTTTTTTTGGCCTTATGTTAAATTCACATGAAATATTGCATATAGTGTCAATAGAATGTGTGCCAAGTTACAAGTGTATTAATAGCGCAACCTGAAATAATGAATATTATTGTTTTCCCTTGATAGCAACTCTGGCGTTTCTCTATGAAGGCAGATAATTAGTTACCATGTTCTATAGTGTTTATACAGTGGAACCTCTTTAACACGAAATCTGTTGGGCCATATATTTTAGTTTGTAGTATCATGAGATTTCATATTAAAGAGGTTCCACTGTACTTCAAAGTGACCTGATTTTTGACAATTCTTTATTTTCTGAATTGCCTTACATGGTCACATAAATTAATCTAATTATGGAAAAGGGAACGGGAGAGTATGACAAATTATATATCATTTTGAAGCTGAGAATGAAGAATTCTAATATGTAATAAACTCATTTTTGAAAATCGTGACTTTCCTCGCGTTTTGCCAGAGCACCCCACATGTTTGGCATTAGCAAATTTCTGCAATATTTTTTTGGCTAGACTATGATTACATAAACTGCACATCAAAGTTTCTACACATGATTTCTACATGCTTGCAGATGAATTAAATTCTGATCATTTTTGGCAAGTCAACCAAGTATCATCGATTTGTAAATTTCAGAAATGTATCAAGTTCACCAATCGACACTGCTCACAAGCCATCATTAGTACAGGGTCTTTGTTCAATGTTATGTCGTGTCCAAAGGGTCCATATTGCAATCTGTACCATCACATGGAAATTGAATAGCCCATGCTATATTGAGCAAATCCTTGGTCTGGCTACTCACAATACTTTCATGATGTATGTCAACTTTTTGTTAGTACACTCGGTGTCATTCAGTAATTTGCTAGAATTAAATCCAGATGTTATTTTTAAAATGTACCATGCGTTGCAAGTAAGAATCGATTGGTGCTGAACTTGATAGACTCACCAGGTATACACTGTATGCAGAGCCCCAAGAAGGAGCGTTCGCACAGGGGACCAACGGCTTAACGTGACTATCCGAACCACGTAGCAATTAGAGTAAAGTTTCTTGCCCAAGGAAACAAGGAGACGTAAACCGCTCGGCCACGCTCCCCTCTTTACAAATCGCTGAGACTTGGCTGATATGCCAACAATTATGAGTTAAACAAATAAATGTTGGTTTAATACTTTATCTGCAGGCATGTAGAAATAGAGAAGTTTATACAGTGATGTACAACTATTATAGTTAAAAGTATGTTTAATTTTAATCTTGCTGTTAGCTTTTTTTTCTTTCTCTTTCTTTATGCATGTGGACCGGACAATAAGATGTCTCTGGGTTTTAATATTTATACTCTTGTATAGATCAAGTATACAACAGAAGCCTCATTGTGTGCTTTAACATTTTTATTTATTTTAAATTGATGTGACTATATCTAGGAGGGGTTATCACATTACCAAAATTATCTGTAAATTTTAATCAGTAATAATCATTATTCCTATACTTTGGTCAACCTCGTATTTTTTGAAGTTCAAAATAAGACAATCCTTTGCCTAACCACATCTAAAAGCAACATATACTTTAAGAGGGCGACATACATATTCTCTGGATTATAATCGGTTCCAAATTCATTAGAAACGTTACCTTTGAAGTGTATTCTATCATATTATTCAGGTTCCAACATCCAAAACATAAGAAAAATGTGTTAAAAACCTAGATAAAAATCCTCTCTCCATTTAAGTTTTACTCAATACAAAACTTGAAACTCTATTTTCTCAGAACTGTAGTTTTCCAAACCAGCCCGATGCCTTTCACTAATGTGGATGTAGCTTTGCAATTGAACATCCAATAACCAATAGCAAGGTGTCATTTTAAATCTTAAAATATAATCTTTCAGATGAGAGCAAGGTGTCATTTTAAATCTTAAAATATAATCTTTCAGATGAGACCAAAAAATCAAATTTGAATTTGGGACCCTTAAGGTACATATGTGCTTCTACCTGGGTTTCAGGGTATCTCTTACCTTAGACCATGAAATTATTGAGTACACCTGAAATAACATAAAGAGTTCTCTAATGTTGGGTGCTTATTACAGCATGGGAGTGGTTATAGCAGAAGGAAACTTGTAGGTTTTCCTAAAGCTTTATGCAGAAGCCTGCTTTACAGTCAATGGATTGACGATGTGAACATGTACTTTACTGTCAATTGTTGGTTTTAAATCCATAATTTTGTTAAAAAGTGTCAAAACCAGACCTTTAATCACTTTCCGGACCCCAAAGTTTGTCTTTTTGAATTACTCTTCCTAAGGGGAGGATAAGATGCTCTAGTATAGACATTGGGTAAAGGACTAGTCTGTCTTTGATGTACAGAAGGTAATGGACTAGGACTAACAGAGCTTCCAACAGGGACAGGACTAGTGAACATGCCATGTGGGTTGCTTAAAAAATGGGACTCGCCTTGATATTCTCGTTCCAAATACTCTGATTTACTTGGGGACTCTACCAGTCTTCCTCCACTTACACCACCCAAGTTTTGAGCTAAATTCTGTCCTGCTAGTTGATGACTAACAAGCCCTCTACAGATACGCATTTTATAATGTCTATTTCCTGCGTTTCTTCTGTAGATATGGGTTGTAGATCCAGTTCGTCTCTGCGGTTCTCCTTCTTGTAGAGTCCCTGTTGATTCTAGCCCATCAATCCATCTAATATCCTCACGAATATTTGAGTCTATATTATTCAAAACTGATAGTTTATCCAGAACAGCAAGCGGCCTTGATCCAGACGTCAATGGACGAGATATGGACGTGCTCGCTCGACTTTTTCCTCGGCTTTTTGCTCCAGTTCGTACACTCGCAGCAGAGTGGGCTATCCGGACTGATTTCACCGATGTGCTCTTATTGGTCTTATCAGTTCCAGTTGGTTTTAGGTTAGATGGGTTTATTTCAGGTAATTCAACACACTCTTCTTCATCTTCTACCGATGTCTGGGATGATTTTGTTGGTGACTTTGGTTGCACCATGTTTTGCGGGTATGTTTTAGGTGGATCGTTAAGAGATGTTAAATCCAATTTCTTGCAAATCATAGGTTCAAAATATATATTGGTATCATAACCTTTCCATGCCTGAAAACAAAAGAAAATGAAAGATTTATTCACTTTGTGTTTTAATGTTCCCAAAAAATCATAGGATATGGCCCCTCATTCAAATTTTGGAGCTGAAGGTTCAAGTATACTAAAACAATCACAGAAGAGGGATATTAGCATTATGCAAGTTTAGTTCATTTATCATGTCCTAATTTATGCAGACAGTATAAGAGATACACCTATCATGCACAGATAATTTCCTTTAACAAATTAAAAGGTTCTGTAATGGACAAGGATACAAAAGTCATTCAGAAGTACTCTGAAGTACAGTTACATCCACCACCATAACATATGTTTGCACAACCCCAACCAGTGTACAAAATGTACCTCTGCAACTACCTACAGAAACCTGGTATGCCCTTTTTAATTACTCAAGATGCATGCATATAGGCTTCTATATGAGGAGAGTTGTACATAAAACACAGAAAGATGGTCACTTGCCAGGTACACATGACATGAATACCAGTCTTGAATACAGTTTAGTACAATGCTGTAGCCCTTCTGCAGGAAATTGGCTGTGTAATTGATTAAAAGTACCACTATGAGATGATAATAGCTATGTCTCAGCAACTCCCTACCCTAACCCTGACAAATAAATATAAAGATTCTATTATAACAACTGTACCTTGATAGGAGGAACTGGGTGCACTCTCTTCTGCAACACATAAAAGGAACAGTTGGTAATCTTAGCAAATGCTGGTTTCTGTATCTTATCAATGATGGATGGCAGCGGGTAGATGGGCAATCCATTGGCTGCTTCACCAGCAATGGTAGCCCTGGATGAAGCAGTCAGGTTGGATTTGATGGTAGTTTGTGATTGTGTGTAATGAGTTAGGCTACTCCGATTCCTCATAACTGACATTGCATGGTCGTAGATATCTTGTCGCTGATTCTCTGTGCTGTTGAAGCAAGAAATGAGAAATCAGTTTTAAGAAAAGTCAACATTGAGGAGTAGGCCATATTCATCTTTTTATCGGTTTTGTGCTTTTGGAGCTATGATATTCTAAGCTTCAAACCAAGCTTTTAGCCAGGATTTGAAAGTAGGGTGTCCAAATTCGCGGCCGGGCGAACAAGCCGGCTTGTTCGCGCTAGTTTGTAAACAAAATGGCGACTCACTGGGGAACGAACGAAGAAAAAAC